>OY288111.1:352831-544628 GCA_958431115.1 Syrphus vitripennis
TAACTAAAACCTTTCCGCCTACTCAAGACTAACAAAATATACATTATGTATTTCCTTATTTTTTCTTTAACCTTTCGTTTGTCCACCACCTCATTTCCTTTGAATCCAAAATTTAAAAAAAACATATTTCGTACTAAATTACAAAAAACAGAATTATTGAACAGAAATTTTTTCATATACAAATAAACTTTAATAAAAATTAATACACAAAAAAATAAACAAAAAGAAGAATCTCTTTGATAAAATAAACAAAAAACAACAATATTCAAATAGATGAAAAGTTATAATAGAATATTTTTACTTGACGAGCAGCTAATAATAATTAACTAAAGAGAATGGTTTATAAGTATTATTAGTTCTTATATGCATAACAATATTAAATCATCAATTTCCTTCTTGAACAAAAAAAAAGAAGTTTTGCTTTCTTGACGTTGGTGTTTTAATTTAATTTTTCTTAATTTATTTTTTAAATCAAAACTCGAATACATGTGTATGTCTATATATGTTTTTTTATATGTATATACATATATTCGTATTAAAAAATATTCGTTTATTTATTTATATGTATATTAACAAAAATAGAAAGCACATTAAAAAAATTGTTTTAACAAAAAATCAAAAAAAAAATTAAAAAAACAGAACAAACTTTTTTTTATTTTTATACACTCTAAGCACTTTAAACATTAAAAAAAAAAAAAAACAATCAAACAAAAATCTTTAAAAATCAAATGTTGTTTTGCCCGAAAATGAAAATACGAAATGAAATTTTGCAGGACCAAACTGAGTCGGCAGCTATCCTGAAAATTAAGGAAAGCATGCAGGAAGAGGCGAAACGTTTCGAGAAAGACTCTGATCATCCTGATTATTTTATGCAATAACATCCCTCTTTTCTTAAGGCTAATTTTAATTTTAATTAAACTTAAACAAAACAAAAAAAACAACGTATGTTATATGTGTAAATGTATTTTTTTTAATTATCAATATTATTGTTTTCAACTAATTTTAATATTTTATTTTTCTTTTCGTTAGTTTAAAACGTATTTATTTTATTTTTTAATTATCTGCATATATTTTTTTCATATTTTTTTAGTCATTTGTGAAACTATTTCTTAAATCAAAACAAAAAATCAAACAGAAAACATACATTAAGTTTATTTTGTATATATAAATATATCTATTATATATATTTATATACATATAATTATTATTTGAAGAAAAATTCGATTATTATTCTTCATATAATGTGTAACCAACATTTGGTCACTTAGAATTTCTCAGTATCATCTTCCTAGCTATTCATCTTCACTTTCTATAAAAAAAATATCTATGAAAACATTAAGAAAAAGACACATCATCACAAAGACATGAAAATTAAACAATCCTTTATTAAAATTATAAAATTAATATTAAATTTTTTTTTTTTTTTAATTCTTTGACTTGATCTGGTCGGTGTAATTTTTGTTCACTATGTAGACCTATATTTCTGAAATTTATTTTTTTTTGTTTATATAATATATAATATTAAATGGTCAACTTTTTTTAATGTTTGAATCTCGTTTGTCCCCGCACATAACTTAATGTGATCAAAGTACCTATACACAATTTTATTGAAATAGGTTAACGTAAGCTAAGCACGTACCACCGAGCAGTGATATATTTTTTCAAAATATAAATATCCGTAGCGTTAATTATTAGCATAACTCCAACTCTATATATAAATTCCCTTTTGAGGCCCAAAATACATCAAGCTCGAACCTAACGGACGGATTTTAAAATTGGTACATATGCAATCAATTTGATTGAAAATGACTTTTAGTCCACCAAGATTGACGTTTCTTCCCAGGATCCCAGGCGATCTCACTTGGGCTCATTAGTTAATATTTAGCGCGTTGTAAATACTTACGTATTGTTTTGTTAAAATCAGTTTATAAAATAATGAGAACTATTGCGAAATTCTTTATACTAGTGTAATAAATAAGCCAAGTAGAAGAAGCACTTAATCAGATTGGTGAAGTATTGATTCGAAGTAACCACAAAAAATTAAATTAATTATTTTATTATTCTTGAAAGCTATTCAAAATGTTTTATTAATTTAACTCTAAATGCTTTGTGAAGTTATCATGTTAATAAACACCAAAGATATGAATGTAATTTTCATTGAATTTCTGTAACAACGTAAAAGTTAAGAATTTGATAGGAGATCTTTAATTTCACAACAATGGGTTCCCATATTCTATCTAGTTATTTAAGACAGACCGCTTTACCTTTGTAGTGAGACACAAATTAATGAAGTTATGAAATAGAAACTAAAATTTCCTGGAAGAAGTTTCGAAAGCAGATAGGGCTAAAACTTTTCTTTCATACGAATTTCCCCAAAGATTAATTTTATCGATGAGTACGCAGTTCACTAGAAATTGATTGATTGATGAAATTGATTGATATTGGTGGTAGTCTTACCCCCTCATAACCGATGCCATATTAGTCACTCATTTAATTCAAACATTAATTCAATATTTATAAGATGTTGATTGAATTCACCTTTGGATTTTGAGTTCCATTTTTTAATTCTAGGTTGAATACTATGGCAATAAGGGAATTTTTTGCAATTAAAAATTAAAATTAAAAGATAAAAAAAATAACTAAGGGTACTTTATGTATAAACAAGTGCATGTGGAAAACTATTAAGAAAGATAATTGCTAGATTATAGCCGAAAAACCAAAATAAAAAATAACGTATCCCAAACAATTTATTTCGAATCACGAAAGTCTATCTTTGTGCCAATTTTTTTTTACTATTGCAAAAATCAGCTTATTATTTTAAAAGTTATATACATGTGTGTAGTTATATTTTACGAAATACACTATAACACCGTTCGTCTTTGTGATACCGAGTTATTAAATGCTAAAACACTGCATGTTTTTTTTTTTTATTATATGCAAAGAAATTGAAGAGATCAAAATTAAGCAATGACCACAACTTTTTACATATTTTATTATACCTAGGTATATGTACTGTACATTTATGTATTTTAATAAATCTATTTGTTTTTTATATAATTCAAAATAAATGTTTTTTTTTCAAACTGTTTTTGATAAATATGTTTGTCTAAAAGAATCCTTTTGCGCATAGTATTAAAAATTAAGATCTTAATCATGAACATTTTGTGTGTTGTATCTGTAGCACCTCGGGCAATGTTTTTTTTTTCTAATTTAATTTAATTTAATTTTATTTTATTCAATTTAAATTAATTTAATTAAAACAAAAAAAAGACAGGATTGTTTTAAAATAATTTAATTTGAATTTTATTGTTTGTTACATTAAAGTATAATGTACATTTTAGTAAACCATAAAATCGTTTTAAATGCGTTACGGTTCTTGTTAAAAACTTCTTAAATATAGGGTTACTTCAAAAGTCTTTTCTTAAGCAGGGATAGATGAATATGGGTGGGTATAATTGCACTGCGATTTTAGGATCTATTGTACAACAGTTTTTTTGCTCAGCCTTGAGCAAATTATTTCTCTTTATTTTCTTATTTTTATGCGGAAATTGATCTTTGAGATCCGATCTGTGAAAATTGATAAAACTAATACATTCTTTTTCCGACAATATTTCTTCAGTTTTTTTCTGGCTTCTTCAGGGGTTATTTTTCTTAACAGAATACAAATTTAAATGATTATTATTATGTTAACCAGTTATTTTACTTTTAGTACATAAAACCAAAAACCCCATCGCGGTGAAAATGCTGCCAAAATGGCAAAAACTTCGAAAGTTTGAAATCTAAAAAAAGTTAAATTTCTAAGCACTAAGATACCAACGATAAAACATAAAAATGTAAATTTTTTTTTAATTTTCAAGTTCAGAACCACTTGGTATTCTTGCAACATGCTGTTTTTTTATGTTTCTTATTCGGCTAAAATTTGACATCATAATTTGACACATTTTAAATTTCTTTTTTTACTTTTGAAGTGGGCTACGCTTAAACTATAGCAAAACATATTTCTTTAAAAATTATTAAAGCAAATTTTTAGTTTTGTACGTAATAAAATTTTTTTAAATATCTACACAATAAAAATTTAAAGGATTTAAAACAAGTTTTCACTGTTTATTTTTCACAACAAATATTTATTCGTACTTTTTATAGAAAATATTCAATTACATTAATTAAACATTAAACATTAAAAAACAAATAAACAAAAATAAATAAACGACGCGTTTCGGAATCAAGTTCCATCATCAGGTTTTAATTGTCATTCAAATAACTACCCTTATCGGCCGAAGTCCTGGTAGCTTGTGCTGAACATCATTATTAATCTGTGTAATTAATTGCCTGTTAATAAAGTTATAATAATAATAATAATAATGTAATTGAATATTTTCTATAAAAAGTACGAATAAATATTTGTTGTGAAAAATAAACAGTGAAAACTTGTTTTAAATCCTTTAAATAAAATATCACACAACATGGAGACACAAACAACAACTATCACAATAAAAATGCTTGTGAATTTTTGAAGAAAAATACAAATACAAATAAATATGTATGCTACCATAAATTTCCGAAATGTAAAAATATTTGCGAAATTAAATACTTTCTACCAATTCTTAGAATTTTAGCGAACTTTTAGGCAAGCAAAGTTCTATAATAACCTATATTGTTTACGTGTATTTTGTATGAGAAAATTGAAAATTAAGTGCACACGAATTGATATTAAGATAGAAACTTAAAAATACTTTGGTTTTAATTTATTCAGAAAATGTTGACACCCTTATCCGCATTTGAGATACCACTGCATTAATGAAATAAATGCCTAGCACTGACAGAGAAATGTAATGTAAAAAAAAGTCTTGAATTGAATATGGAATAAAATTAATCAGCCCTATCACCGTATCCGATCGGAACGAATCATTCTCCGATTTCTACGCAATGTACGAATTTTGTATTATGGTAGCTGTTCCGATAGAGCAACGCGTGTGAAATACATGCGATGCTTGACGATGCTTAAGTTCCGATTATCTCCGACAGCAAAATTGTTGTGGAATAATTTCCGTATGCGTTTATTTCATTGTTACGATTCGGATACCATGAACAAAATAAACTTTTCGATCAGGACTTCTCTCCGATCTGAGATTTCTCCGAACGGATACGATGATAGGGCTGAATATTTCGATATTTACCATTTCAATTTTATAAAGCAATCTGGGCTGAGAGTAACAAACAATTCTTTTGTCGCAAGTATGTTGTGTGGTTAATATTAATATTTACATAATAAGGAAAATTATTAAAAATTTTAACTTAAGCAGTATATTTTTTATTAAATATATATATATATATAAAATAAACGTTCAAATGTAATATATTCTCATATTCAATTCAGATGAGCCTGAAAGAAGTCAAATATAGCTCGCTGAATATATTTGGACTAGTGCCACCGCTTGTTTCGAATGAATGCAACATAAGCGACCACTCCGATCAACCTTGATGAAAGTATATAGTCGATGATCTTCATCCCTTGCAGAAATATTAAGGATTGATGCGGATGATGTGAATGCGAAAAAAAAAACAATTTGGAACTCTTAGTAAAAATAAAAGAGAGTACACATGGAACTTCTTCTGGGTACGCCATTATTTTTTTTTGTTTTTGGAGTTTTTTCAATTCAATGTTTAAAATTATAATAGTATGCCTGTTTATATGGAATGACGTGTCTTGCTCTTTGATTTTTCTTGGAATCATACTTCTCTAAAAAAAAAAACAACAACAAAACAAAATATTTTTCGTTCTCACGTCTCGATTTGTTCATTATAGGCTTTTAATTTAATAGCGACGCTATTTTTCAATCCCCTCAAAACACACAACTCCTTATTGCTAACTTTTTTTTTTAACAAAAACGTTTTAAATATATTGAGACTGGGATACAGGTCGACAAATATTTGGAAAAGAAAAAAAGTGTTGAGTATTTCAGATGAGCGGATTTCTCTTAAGAGGAACGACAGCTCTTTCTTTCATTTAAACAAGCCCTGGCAAAAAATTCTTTTTTTCACTTATCCGGACACAAAAATCCGTTAAGCGGAAATTTAAAGCTAAATAAATTTGTACATATTTATTTTTTAGAGTTGCACAAATATAAATTAAACAATATAGTTTGAATATGTATCCAACAACGATTTGACAACACAAATCGCAAATTTTTTTTTAGGTTCAGTTCAATTTTTTTTTCACTGAAAAATATAAAATGTGATAAGTTTCAGGTATCCGGGTTTTTCCCTTAAGCAGAGTGTTTTATAGGTAATTGGTCGACAAATACTCAGGGATGAGCGGGTTTTTCTTTCAAACGGGTTTCTTCTAAGCTGGTTTTACTGCATTTGTTTATTTTCTCAAGAAAGGCTGTTGAGAGTATAGTTGAGGCAGGCAAAATAGTTCATTCGTGATAATAAGCTCACCGTTACTTCCTCACCTGAATTTCAGGTACTCTATGAGTGAAGTAACTTTCAAAATACTAAAGCTTAAACTTGTTAAGACTTTGGAACTTTCAGTCAGAAAATATGCGATGGTTGTAATAAAAATCATATACAGCTGGCCCCTAAGTTACAAACTTGTTCCAAAAAAAAAAAAAAAATCGGAACAAAAATGTACTATCAACATTAACATACAGTACAAACTCGATTTAAGCAACTAATAGAAATTGGCGCAGTTGCAATAGCCGAGGTTGTTGCACTTACTGGGTTGTAGTTTTTTTTTTATAAAAATTATTATTTTAATAGACAATTCTATATTTCTTTTCACACCCATCCTGTACAAATTTTCCGTAGTCAATAATGAAGTCGCAACCTATTCAAATAAACACAGATGCAATTTATGTGTTTGCGTATTATTTTTACAAGGATTTTGTTCAGACAAATAATAGAAAACAGATTAATAACAAAAAAAAGGTGCACAAATCGAGGTAGCATTTTTTAAAAGTTGCACTTATAGAGTCAAGACGTGCTACAAATTAAGTGTTGCAAAAATCGAGGAGTTGCACGAATCGAGGGTTGCGTAAATCGAGTTCATACTGTAGTTCACAATAGGTATCATGTCTTTATAAAAACAACAACAAAACAAAACTCGCTCTAAGTGCTTTTTCTTCTTTAGACGTACATACATATAACTCTCATGAATCTTATTTATCTACTTATTTATAATAATGAATAATATTTGTTTGCCACATCTTGAAACCTTTTTTTTTAATTTTCATTCAATGCCTCTAATAAAATATACTTGTTTGTTGCATGCTTTTCCGATAATGTTTAAAAAAAATCTCGAGGGCTATTGCATTCATATCGGGTTTTAACCAACATAAAATAAATACATAAAAGATTTAAAAATAAATAAATGATATTGAAAACAATTCATGCACTTTGATCGAAAATGTATTTATATGTGTTCGTTATAAAACAAATAAAGCTGTAATTAAATAATAAATGTATCATATTATTTATATATGTAGTTTTTAAAAGTTAACTTGTATTTTTTTTTTTCAATAAATTAAAAGTCAAGAGGTATTATTAATCGGAAATGCACTTAAAATTGCATCTTTTTTATTGTTATTATTATTTATTTATTTTTTAACAGAATCTAAGATAAGTTTATTTATAAATTTTCTTCTAAACTTGCATCATGTATGTATGAGTGCTCAATTTCCGAACGTGTTTGTAGAATGTCTATATTATATTAAAATTTAAAAAAATGAAACAGGCCAATGTATTTAATTATTAAAAAAAAAAAAATTGTGAAGAAGAAAGTATTATTGCTAAAAAAAATAATTTTGAATTATTTAAAATATCAGCATCACATTTTATAAAATTTGATTTTTAAATAACAAAAATAAATGAAGATACGTTACTTTTTTTTTTAATAAAAATAATAGAAATAATAGCTCATTCAACAAATATTATACATTATACATATTTAAGAAAATTTAAAGCAATACTTAACAAGTTTCATAAGACAAGATTCTTTTTTTGACAAGAAAAAATCAGCGAGAAGTTAAAAAAAAAATAAAAACTATTCAACTATGCCAGCATTTTGAAAAACATATTTCAATCGATATCATGAGAACGGATAATAGAGATAAAATTTTTTTTTTTTAAAACACTACTGACATCATTTGCAAAACAAAATTTAGCAATCTCTGACACCTACCCACAAGAGTAAAAACTAATCTATGCAATAAAGTGCAAAGTGTGCGTGATATTAAAACGGTCATTCATTAGCGAAATTCTGAAAAATCAGAACTTAATCAAAACGTTGAAAACCAAAAAGTCACATAACGAATTTACAATGTAGCGAAATAAAACAGAACATTTAATCGGAAATTAAAAGTTCTGCTTGAGTAGTACCGCAGTGAAATTGAAATCGAAATTTAAAACAGCAACAGATTCGAAGTAATTCATTGAATGTATTTTTTTTTATAACTGATTTTTTGGATTTTTTTTTATTAGATTCATGAACTGATTAAACAAAACTCAAAAATGTTTCTTATACAAACATTTCAATAAAATAGTGCATATTTAAATAAGTTTTTAACTTGCAACAGTGGAAAATCTAAACCAATTAAAACTACAAATTAACTACTTAATAATTGGAAGTTCTACTTTAATATTATATAGAACTTAGTTGTTGACATTTATTGCTGCGATCTGAATTTTCAGATGAGAATTTTTATCTAAACATTCAAAAGAAACATAAGCAGACGTTACTTAATGTTAATAGGTCAGTTCGATTTTAGCACTGGGTGGTTAACCTGAATTCGTTCTGAAGTTTTTGTGGACTTCTCGCCCTAGATTTTAAAGTAGGTCTTCGATGTGACCTCTGGGAGCGCTCTAAACGACCCTAGGTTATTTTCTTAGAGCAAGAAGTTAGAGATGTCATAATTTGCGTCATTTTGTCAAGCCGAGCCGTTTCAAGAAGAATTTGAATTTTTTTATTTACTAAATTCATGGTATATTCAATCTTTTCGAAGCAACTCGGGTACAACACAAATCCAGTAAGGTCCAAATACTCCTTATCCCCGTTTCTTTTCAAAATGAATGTCTACGATGCCCTTGGTGAAGTAATTCAAAACTCATTTAAAATATTTATTGGTTCTTTGGTTTCTTATGTCCTACATAACAGTGTCCAATGCTGAACGCATTTTCTTATTAATTTTAAAACACCGTACCTGCATTCAAAATAAAAATAAGCCAAAGTTAATGCTAATTCAATGGCAGAATCGCTCCTCCATCATGAAGGAGTAGACAGCACAAGTAAAAAGTTTTTTTTTTAGGATAAGCCCGCATCGACTGGTTTCTTAACTATTAAAAACAAAAACCTATTGACTTGTAAGATGATGGATTTTCGCTATTATTAAAATATATTCTATCAAATTTGAAATGTGTATAATGTGGTCCCATAGTCCTACCAGATAACTTTTCAAAAGAAAAACAATTCTTGAAGAAGCCATTGTATAAAATATTTGGACTATCCATATCTTAGGTCTAACAGGCATAAGTAGTATTGTTAAAATATAAAATTTATTTTGGGAAAACGTTTGAATAAAAAAAAGTCTCTTTAAGGACACGAATTTGTAGAATCTGAGTTTTTGTCCGTACATTTTAAGCCATGTAACTCTGTACAATGTAAAATTGGTTAGTTCATACCATAAAATACTCCGGTTTCTATTCAACTTCATACAAATTCCTGAAAAAAATAAAAATTCAAAGTCAATGTTTTAATTTTTATTTGTTAAAGCTATAAAAGCTATGGTGATTGCGATAAAGGACTAACATAAGATGAATTCTAGATATATATATGTATATTATATACTCATAATTCAACTTAATTTTTTTTTATTTAAGAATTTATATTTTTATTTCCTGCTCCTTTTGTCAAAACTTCTAACTCTCTTTCTCTCTTTTTATGTGTTTTATGTTGTTATATAGAAATATTTTTTTTTTGTTTTATTTATGTATTTCTTTTATTTTCTTACAGTTGTGGAAATGATTTTTACTTAGGATATTTTTTTGAAAATAAAAGTAAACAACTAACGGATTTAAATTTAAAATACTTAAAACAAAAACACACCACGTACATAATTACATAATCTTATTGAAAAAAAAATACGAAAACCTCTTAATTTGTTTTTATTGAAAATTAAATAACAAGAAATTATTAATATATTTATATATAAAAAACACGATTTAATAAGTTGGAATACTGAATTTATATTGTTATCTTTTTCTTTTCATTAATTTGCGTTTTATTCTATGTATAAAAATTAGTTCAATTAAAAAAAAAAACATAAAACATAGAAAAAATAAAAACACAATATATTTAAGAAAAAAAATAAAATAAAAAAAAACAAGAAGGAATAAGTAAACAAGTTACCTTTATACCGAAACAACAAAACATGATATTTAATTAATCCATATCTTAATTGATCCAACTATAGTATACAAACAAGAAAATCAATTAAATTAGTGTTTTCAAATTTAATTTTTAAAATTTATATATTATGATAATAAATCATTTTCCTTATTTCAACGTTTTGTTTAGATATTATTTTTTTATTTTATTTTGCTGGTCCATCATGTTTTCTTTTAATATTATTGTTTTTAATAAAACCAACAGGAGAATAATGTATTTTCCCTAGGAGCAAACAAATTTTAATCTGTAAATAAAAAGAAACTTATAAAAATGAGAATAAATAAAAAATAAATTGTATAATTTTAATTTGAGGATGAAAAGAGTTTAATTTGAAGGAAAATAATAATAATTTAAAACAAAAAAAAATATATATAAGAAACTAGTTTATTGAGTATGGATTGTTCGCCAAACAATGTTAAATTATGTTTATTCTTGGAAAACTACATTTAAAATAAGGAGTCAGATCGTCCCTGACTTGGGTGTAGAGGTTGTCTCCATCATATATAATGATGATGAAAATCTCCACGAACGCCCATCGTACAAAAATGTTAGGATTTAAATGAAGATTAGAATTTAAATCAGGAAACAAATCAAATAAGGCCAATGCCTTTTTCAACAGATCTATAAGAACTCGGCTTTCACAGACTCTAACTTACTTTTGCACACACACAGTGCTGAACGAAAAAAACGTATTGTGAACTCTTCCGAGAATTTTTAGGACTAGGGGTTACAAAATTTCCCTCAGAATTTTTTCCATCTTCAAAAATTAGAAACGCCAATACTTTTTCAATGCTTAGCTTGTAAACATTGGCCTATTAAATTTTTGCTGAAAATAAACTAAACTAAAAAAAAACAACATCAACCATAATTCACGTTCCCAATTTTACGAAGTTATTTTGATAGCCCTTATTATCTAATATATTTCTACAATTTGTATTTCACCCGCTGGTTTGAATATAAAATTGTTAAAAACAAACGTGCGAGTTAAATTTTTAATGAAAAACTTTATAAAAACAATTTTTTTTTTTAATATTCCTTAGAATATTTTTTACTTTATTACTCGACATCAACTTAAGAACTAACTTTACAATAATTTTTTTTTATATACTTAAGGTGCTAAAACAATATTTCTTAGGAATTGCACAGAAGGTGCAAGACAAAAGTTTAATATTTCTATTGCAATGGAATGTGCATAGAAGATGCACAACAAGAAAAACTATGTGACATGTGCACATTCAAAAATTCGTGTTACTATGGACTGTGGGAACGGAAACGTTGGCAAGTTGCAAAGCTTGCATATTCGGGTTTATAATTCGCGTCATACGTAAAAATAAAAAGTTTCAACCTTATATTCTTCGTCCGAATATTAATGGTTTATTGCGATAATACCATAAAGTCAAAATATGCTGAATTGATCTCAAATAATTTAAAAGAACAACGCTTACCTTAATTTAAATATTAAGGTACAGATCTTAGTGCGAGGTCAATAGATTTTTGTTTTGCAAATGGTTTCAGCGATGTCAGTAGGGTTATTAAAAAGAAATGCAAAATAAAAAAACACTTGAAAAACAAATGGATATTGTAGTCACTTTTACACATGTAGATGCAAAATTTTCCTAATCAATTTTTTAATGTCGCTTTTCGAATGGCATTCTATTTTTTTTTTGACAAGACACATGTTAGGTAGAGAAAAGGATTAGGCATCTGTCAAAACTTATCACAATTGAAATAAATGCTCATAAATCCAAAATGAATTCAATATCTTGAATATACTCGTTTGTAAATTTTGTATCGGCGATTTCGTGGTTGAGGATAAAATGTTTCGTTTGTTTTTTGGATTTGAGAATCACAAGGATTTTCTAAAGTAAAAACCTTCCATTGCTTGACAGTTTTTTGTGTCTTGGTTTGATCTTTCACTTTTAAAAAATTTACATGTTAAAAAATATTGGAGCCACCACATTATGTGTACATACATATATATAAATCTAATAAAACTATTTTAATATAATTTTGAATTTGAGAATGAGTGTTTTTCTAAAATACATACATACACATACACCTACATATACATATGTATTTCGATTTTATGTGAAAGTACTAAAAAAAGAAAATTAAAACAAATAAATAATAATGATACAAAAAAAATTACTAGAGAAGATATGTTCAGTTGTGAAAGTTCCCATTTAATGAAAAACGCACTTAAAAAAATTTACCGTTGTAAATATATATATATAAATATACATATATTAATAATACAAATTTCATAAAAATTGACAAAATAACCAAAAAATATTTCCTTTTTGTTTCAAATTTTTGCTACATAGTGTATTTTATTTCGTTTCTTCGGTTTTTTTTTAAATTTTATTTGAACTTTTTCTCTGAAGTAAATAAAATTTATGATGTTCATTATTTTCATGTTAACTGTATTTATTATGTTTGTCGTTAACTAAATTCTTCCCATTTCACAAATTTTACAATAGAGCAAAAAACAAGAAGGAATATGAATTGATATTCACCTTAGCCTCTCATTTCCAAACTTGTAAACACAAAACAATACCATCGTTCATCGTTATATCTGAATTTCACTGTTTGCAAAAGTAAATAAGGTATATTTTGTAAATTTACTTATAAAATGGGGTTATAATCAGTTATAATTAGGCCAAATGAAGTAATTTCTTTGATAATTTCTAAATGAGCCTCGAAGTTATCTCGTGGGAAATAAGGTGAACCCACTAGTCAAAAATAAATTTGAATTCGATTGTGAACCAGTCTCACAAATTTGAAATTTCTCTATAAGACAGAAAAATAAACAACAATAAGCTGTCAAACGAAATTACATCATTTCTATTTGTAATGTGAACGCTTTTTTTACGTAATTTGAACGTAGTATAATATCAGCAAGTAAAATGGATTATGTGAGGTACAAGACTAAAAACGTTAGGAATAGAACTTATATTTTTTTACAAGTCGAAAAAAAATTATTTAAACCTTTCAAGTAGTACTCGTTTAGTAATTGACTATTCCTTTCACATTTTTTTTATCAGAGATTTTCATGGCTCTTTGTGAAGCATTTCGGTTATGTGGGGTGCAATTATTCAGAAGAACTAAAATCCATAGAAGCTAGCTGGATTGGAAACTCTCCGATTTTTTAGAAAAATAATTCTGATATTTTGATTCGACCATCATTATTTTTCGATGCAAATAATTCTTCGTTTTATGAACCCAATAAATAAATACCTTAAATAAATTAAATACGTAAAAATGTTTTTAAAGTCTCAAAAAAAAAAGCAAAGCTTATCCATTTAATTATACTGAAAAAAACCTCTATCAAACATACTGGAAACCTGGTTTCATAAAATCCCCTTTTTTTTACTTCCAAATAGCTACACACAAAGAAACACATTTATAAAAATTTTAGTATGAAATATTATTATTTCAACTCCATTCATTGTCAAATTAAAAAAAAAAGTTTTTGTAAGTAGCGACTCCATATCGTTAAATTGGACAGAAGATATGATACAATTGTTGAATATTCAATTCATTATAAAGAAAGAATTTTTGTTAACGTGGACTACATATATTATTTATTGTATTTTGATTTGAAATTAATTCTGATGTTTTTTTTTTTGCTTTTTGCCTGTTAATTTATTTTAAAATCCTTCATTATGGACACTTTAGTTTTACAAACACAGAAATTACTTTCAATTTTTAGGTTTTGGATTTCTTCGATCAAACACAACGACTCACAAACTCTTAGAAGTTCGGTTGCAAGCCTAACAACATAAGTAATAATTACTAAATGATTATTATCTACTTTATAATTCTATACTTTTCATTGGATTTAAACAAGAAAAAACCTTTATTGTTATGAAATCAATAATTTCTTCAAAATAAAAAAGAAAAAATCACGGCACAGAGAAAAAAAAAACTTAAATGTGAAAACGTATTAAATTTACAAAATTTTAATTACATAATAAAATATGTTCAAAAAGTAAGTTTTGTAAAAAAGAAAAAAATCTACCGATTGTGACAGAGCTGCGTTACATAGTTTATCATACATCCAGCCTAACTAGTTGCGTTGGTGTATAATAAGTAATTATGTAATTTTGTTTTTGTTTCTTGTATTTATAATTAAGACACGGACAGTGAACGAAGTCTATATAAACTGAGATAAATTTAAGTGAATAAAATAAACCTAATTAAAGTTACAAATTACATAAATAAAGACCCTAAATAAAAATTTTAAAATATTAATTAAGAAAAAAATTAACAGATAAACAAATAATTTTAAGCTAAGCTGCTTATTTATATATATATATTTATATCATCGTTTTATTTTTGTTTTCGAAATAAATGCGTATTTTTAAGGACATAAATATGAACATGTATATATACAAAAGTATTAAATTAATTTTTTTTTAATTATACAATAAAACTATATCTGAATTATTCAATTATGTATTTATAAAACAATTAATTAATAAGAAACAACACAATACAAAAGAAAAAAAAATATTACAAATACTGTAGTCAGCGTCGACATTGAGTACACTATATAATAGATACAAAAGAATGAAGATGAAAAAAGAAAAAAAAAAGAAAAAAAAAATGCGAACAAAATATATTTCAAAAGATTACAAAAAAGAGAAATAATTTAATAAATAAAATAAAAAAAATATATGATGTTTGTTTTTATGGTCGGCCGATATTGATGCGGAAGGGCTTTCAGGGTGTCAGTTTTTGTTCCAAAACCTATCGATGGATATACAGGGTGAGTCATGAGCAATGCGACAAAATGCTAGGGCATGTAGGTTGCGTTGAGACAAGAAAAAAATCGTATGGGAGGGGGGTCTATTCCCCTCCGTTTAGCCGGAAGGGGCAATCTTCGAAAAAACTGACTTAAAATGGAAACAAAATTATTTAAAATCAACGGCTTCATTCACAATGCTGTGCGATACGTTTTTGAAAAGCCAATAACTTTTTCTTTCTTTCTGTTTTTAAATAAATTTATACTAAGAAATAGTTTTTGAAATATTAATTTTCAAAGTCAAAATTAAAAAAAAAAAAATTTACGTAATTAAGTGCTAATTTTAATTTCAAAATTCAATGCTGTTATTAATTTTAAGTCAAAATAAGAAAACCGGATGCAAAAATTTTATGTCGTTCTCAAGAAATTAAAACAAAACAAAACCACCTTTTCTAAGAAAAACATTTATTTTTATTTTAACGAAGCATTAATCTTATTTTTTTTACTTTTTTTGAACTGGAGTTTTATGAGAACGTAATAAAATTAAATAGTATTGGAATAACCCTGGATTAATGTTATTTTCATTGATAACTTCTGAAAACTGATCTGTCAATATTTTTGCCTTGGCCTGCCCGCAGCCCATGGGTTCTACCTGTTAGGGTGAACAATAAGGACAATAAAACTGCAATTTTTTTAAATGAAAAAAAGATTAATGCTTCATTAATTGCTTCGTTAAAATAAAAATAAATGTTTTTCTTAGAAAAAGGTGGTTTTGTTTTAATTTCTTGAGAACGACATAAAATTTTTGCATCCGGTTTTCTTATTTTGACTTAAAATTAATAACAGCATTGAATTTTGAAATTAAAATTAGCACTTAATTACGTAAAATTTTGAAAAAAATGAATTTGAAATTTTTTTTCCATTTTTTTCAAAATTTTGACTTTGAAAATTAATATTTCAAAAACCATTTCTTAGAATAGATTTATTTAAAAACAGAATGAAAGAAAAAGTTATTGGCTTTTCAAAAACGTATCGCACAGCATTGTGAATGAAGCCGTTGATTTTAAATAATTTTTTTTCCATTTTAAGGCAATTTTTTCGAAAATTGCTAAACGGGGGGGGGGGAATAGACCCCCCTCCCATACGATTTTTTTCTTGTCTCAACGCAACCTACATGCCCTAGCATATTGTCGCATTCCTCATGACTCACCCTGTATACGTTGAAGGAAGGTCTGTTCGAACTCTATACACTCTCGTCAACCGAAGCTTCTGCGGTCTGTGGTTCTCAAGGTGTCTAACAAACTGTTTTACAATGGGCATTGTATATAAATTTGCATAGTACTCTCATGAACACGTTCCAAACGTTGTGTGATGTGGTCGTTTGAGGGCGCACTTGTATATACACAGAAACAGCAACCAGAAAATTAGTTAGGGGTGTGATCGCTAGGTGGCCGACGTGTGGAACGTGTTCATGAGAGTACTATGCAAATTTATATACAATGCTTCTTCACACCACCAAAGAAGCGAAAAAAAACAGTAGGTCTGGCCTTACAAACAAGTTTATCCATTGCCCACCACTATCTACTTTCCGTTTCCACTACACTTAAAGGAAACAAAATAAAGAATGTGTGGTTGTATTCCTCTAGATCTTTTGTCTTTTTTATTTCCCTATTTCTTTTCCTTGAAACCATTACAGGAAAATTAAGAAACCATGCCTATAACTACATAGTCTACTGAAACAGTGTGTGATGGAATCTGAACCAAGTTTCGCACAAGTAAGCACAAAATGTGACAGCTTCAGACCAAAATGGCGGACCACATCGGCTCATAAAATTTTTAGTTTTATTTTTGTGCTACTGTGAATAAATAGCCGATCGATCTTTTGTTGTTTATGTATTTTATAGACAAATTCTTTGATGTTTTGTATATACCTAGCACATGTTTGACGGCAGCGCGGCTGTCGTTTTGCCAAAAATTTAATTTTATTTCTCACTCAATAATAATGCAGTTCATTTTTTCTTCAAATTTTTTAAGAAGCTACATATTATGTAGGTCTTAGGCAAAAACTTATTAAAACAAGTTCTGTTAGAAATGTTCTTTTGTATGTCCTCCTGATCAAAAATATTTCTTAATACTCTTAAAATTTATATTCCCAAACTTACTATTTAGCTGAAAGAAAAATAATTGAAATTCATTTAAATTATTGGCGAGCGAACTTCAACGTGAGGGAGGGTGGAAATGAATGTTGTTTCTATGTCAAAAGTTCACTTCTTCACTCACTTTCACACGCTAAGGTAAAGAAGCGAAAAACATTGTATTTTTCACAAAATTCTCGTTGACGCACCAGGAGCCCATGCTGGGACAGTAGGTCCCTTGTCTGGTCTTACAAACAAGTTTATCCATTGCCCACCACTATCTACTTTTCTATCTACTTTCCGTTTCCACTACACTTAAATGAAACAAAATAGATCTTTTGTCTTTTTTATTTCCCTATTTCTTTTCCTTGAAACCATTACAGGAAAATTAAGAAACCATGCCTATACCTACATAGTCTACTGAAACAGTGTGTGATGGAATCTGAACCAAGTTTCACACAAGTAAGCACAAAATGTGACAGCTTCAGACCAAAATGGCGGACCACATCGGCTCATAAAATTTTTAGTTTTATTTTTGTGCTACTGTGAATAAATAGCCGATCGATCTTTTGTTGTTTATGTATTTTATAGACAAATTCTTTGATGTTTTGTATATACATACCTAGCACATGTTTGACGGCAGCGCGGCTGTCGTTTTGCCAAAAATTTAATTTTATTTCTCACTCAATAATAATGCAGTTCATTTTTTCTTCAAATTTTTTAAGAAGCTACATATTATGTAGGTCTTAGACAAAAACTTATTAAAACAAGTTCTGTTAGAAATATTCTTTTGTATGTCCTGATCAAAAATATTTCTTAATACTCTTAAAATTTATATTCCCAAACTTACTATTTAGCTGAAAGAAAAATAATTGAAATTCATTTAAATTATTGGCGAGCGAACTTCAACGTGAGGGAGGGGTGGAAATGAATGTTGTTTCTATGTCAAAAAATTCACTTCTTCACACCACCAAAGAAGCGAAAAAAAAAACAAAATTCTCGTTGACTCACCAGGAGGCCATGCTGGGACAGTAGGTCCCTTGTCTGGTCTTACAAACAAGTTTATCCATTGCCCACCACTATCTACTTTCCGTTTCCACTACACTTAAAGGAAACAAAATAAAGAATGTGTGGTTGTATTCCTCTAGATCTTTTGTCTTTTTTATTTCCCTATTTCTTTTCCTTGAAACCATTACAGGAAAATTAAGAAACCATGCCTATACCTACATAGTCTACTGAAACAATGTGTGATGGAATCTGAACCAAGTTTCGCACAAGTAAGCACAAAATGTGACAGCTTCAGACCAAAATGGCGGACCACATCGGCTCATAAAATTTTTAGTTTTATTTTTGTGCTACTGTGAATAAATAGCCGATCGATCTTTTGTTGTTTATGTATTTTATAGACAAATTCTTTGATGTTTTATATATACCTAGCCCATGTTTGACGGCAGCGCGGCTGTCGTTTTGCCAAAAATTTAATTTTATTTCTCACTCATTAATAATGCAGTTCATTTTTTCTTCAATTTTTTTAAGAAGCCACATATTATGTAGGTCTTAGGCAAAAACTTATTAAAACAAGTTCTGTTAGAAATGTTCTTTTGTATGTCCTCCTGATCAAAAATATTTCTTAATACTCTTGAAATTTATATTCGCAAACTTACTATTTAGCTGAAAGAAAAGTGATTGAAATTCATTTAAATTATTGGCGAGCGAACTTCAACGTGAGGGAGGGGTGGAAATGAATGTTGTTTCTATGTCAAAAGTTCACTTCTTCACTCACTTTCACATACGCTAAGCTAAAGAAGCGGAAAACATTGTATTTTTCACAAAATTCTCGTTGACGCACCAGGAGCCTATGCTGGGACAGTAGGTCCCTTGTCTGGTCTTACAAACAAGCTTATCCATTGCCCACCACTATCTACTTTTCTATCTACTTTCCGTTTCTACTACACTTAAAAGAAACAAAATAAAGAATGTGTGGTTGTATTCCTCTAGATCTTTTGTCTTTTTTATTTCCCTATTTCTTTTCCTTGAAACCATTACAGGAAAATTAAGAAACCATGCCTATACCTACATAGTCTACTGAAACAATGTGTGATGGAATCTGAACCAAGTTTCGCACAAGTAAGCACAAAATGTGACAGCTTAATAACAAAATGGCGGACCTTTTCTTGTCTCATTATTTATTTTTGTAAAATTCTAAATAAAGTGATGATAATTTTAAAATTTTTAAATTTATAAAGCATCAAAGGAATTTTATGCCCAGGATTAACAGTGAAAATATACAAACGACGCACCCAACCTGTACATACCCAAATATTTCTGTGTACTGTTTACATATTTAGCATATTTTACATAACGTAAAAACAAACAACAAATGGAGTATATTTTACGCTATACATATTGTAGATTTTCCATTTCTAAGGTTTTATTTCTCAAAATAAAGTACCGTCTGCCTACTTTTTATGAAACATGAAAGAATTTTCTATAAATTCATAAGCAACTTCCTACATAGGTATCAATCGAGCGCCTATTTATTCACAGCATTAAAAAAGACTAAGCAAGGAACCTACCGGTTTGGCTCAGCATGAGCGCCTGGTGCATCGCCGAGAATTTTATAGTAAATAACTTGCTTTGCACATGAAAACTATAGTACTCTCATGAGCACGTTCACACAGCTTGGTTGTGTGGTCGTTTGAGGGCGCACTTGAATATAAACGGAAACAGGAACCAGAAAATTAGTTAGGTGTGTGATCGCTGGGGGGGGGCGACGTGTGGAACGTGTTCATGAGAGTACTATGCAAACTCACTGAAAAAAACTTCAACCCTGATATGGAAATAAGTTACGATTAAATTTCATCAACACAAACTCGTTAAGCAAGGTTCAAAAAAGATATGTATTATGTTTATTTGTTTCTCTGTAGCGATAAGTAGGAAAACAACAAAGAAGAGAAAAATAAGAGAATACAAATACTACTAATTACTGACATTAATTTTTAGAAGAATCTTTGAATATATAAATTATAGTACTATCATGGCGAGTTTTTTTTTAGGGTTGCGCGGACCCTTGTGGTGGCGCTGCAAAATTTGAGGTGTAAAATTCGATTTGGGTAGTCTTTAAGCGTCGAAAATTGGTGGTAGGGGCAAGAGGAGACTATTTTTTGGATTATTGCATCCAAAAAATATCAATAAATATTATTTAAAACCTCCATAAGCTCTCCGCAAAAAAAAAGAGTAAGGGTTGCGCAGACACTTTAAATATCGCCCCATTCGACTTCCACCAAGATAGTACTATAATTTTCATATACAAAGGAAGAATACAACCCCTGCTTCATTTTTTGTTTTTATTTTAATGTAGAGAAGTAGTAAGTTTCAAAACCAAAATATTACAGCCTTAAACCAAAATGTCAGATGTCATTTTATTAATTTAGATTTATAAGAATTTTCAACTCACTTTTTTCTTGTCTTTTCAAGTTTAAAAGAGATGAATTTTATATGAGACATATTTTCGGTACTCTGGCGAAATAAGTACTTTTTTATGTCAAAATGGATACATTTCAAGATGCTCGTGCTGAAACCAAACTCGAATCATATCAAACGGCGTTGTTTCTGTAGTGGAGCGTGTTCAAGCGGTTTCTCTTGTGGAGGAAAAATATTAATGTTTATAAATTAATCTTTTAAAATTCAATTTATGTTCTTATTTTCCTTTCTCAATTTATTTATTAAACTTAATTCTGTCCGGACGACGCCTGACCGGGTCGCTAGTAAAAATATAAAGAAACATCTTAGAAATGATTTAGTTTTTTTCGTAGCTTTTTTTCTAGTTTTTTTTTTTATATGTTTTGCGTATATATTTACATACTTATGCTTTCGATTTTATATATATATACGTTTTTTTTTTTAATTTAAATTATTATGATCATATATTAGCTTCCGATTGTATAATGTGTGTAGGTGAATAACACTTAAAAAGTTTTGATTTACTTTGGCAAAATTTCAATTGAAAAAAATATAATAATATATAAAAAAGTTTCATGTTAAACGAATAGAAGATAAATCAGCAAATTAAGATACCCCAAGGCAGTAGAGGGGTATAACAAATAAATGTCATATTTTTATGTTTTGTTTTGCTGCTCTTTCACAAATATTGGCGATGACAGAAAACTGAACGGCTGTTTGTTTGTTTGTTTTTATTATTACCTCAATTCTAACACTACCTAAAATTACACATTTCTGAAAAGACAAATATAATGCTAAAATTATTTTTTATACATACAAGTTAATACTTTGAGAACTTACTAAATTAAAGGAGCGAACATTTGCGTTTTGATTTGGGTTGCAATACGGGACACAATACGGAGCGAATAGCTTCATCGAATACGGTTTTAAGTCCCTTTTGAGTCAATGCAGAGCATTCGAGATATTTAACAGCTCCAATTTCTTTTGCCATTGCAAGACCCTGAGAATATACGGAATAATAAAAATAAGGACTTTATTTCTCATTACTTATAATAATATGATGTTTATTTTATTATAATTATTTAATGTTATAAACTAATCACTGCAACGAACTGCAGTGCTAAATTTTTCAAAATACTTTCTTGATCTCATTTCGAGATCTAACTTTTAAAATTGAAAATTGATTAATAACACATATTTTCAGATTTTTAGTAAGGTTGAAGAAGATTAGCTATAAAATAGGAGATTTTACTTTGCTAAAAAATATTCACATATTGAAGGTTATCAATCACAAGTTTTTCTAAAAGAAACGGGCAATATATTTACTATAATATACTAACCTGTGGATAAGTAATTGGTTGTAGTTTCTTGTCCCTTAATTTTTCTATTGTATTTTTATCATCTCTTAAATCGAGTTTTGTGCCAACAAGAATAATTGGTGTACTTGGACAATGATGACGAACTTCAGGATACCACTAAAAACATAAACGTATACATGCAAGATTATTTCTAAATTAAAAAAAAAAAAATAAAACGAACCTTTGCGCGAACATTTTCAAATGATGCTGGATTGACAAGTGAAAAACAAATTAAGAAAACATCTGTTTGTGGATATGATAATGGGCGCAATCTGTCATAATCCTCTTGTCCAGCAGTATCCCACAGGCCAAGGTTAATGGGTTTTGCATCAACCATAACATTAGCTGAATAATTATCGAAACTGGAACCAAATAACAATAGTTACAAAATCCAAGAAATGCGATATGTACATATGTACGAGTATATATAAATAACACGAGTTAAATGTACAAAGAAAATAGTATTTTGTTTTGTTCTGTTGAATTTGTTTACTTACACAGTCGGTATATATTCTCCGGGAAATGCATTTGTTGTATAACTTATTAAGAGACATGTTTTGCCCACTGCACTGTAAATAGATTTTATTTTAAGATAACATTTGTTTAAAAAGATTCATAGGCGTATTTGTACTATGCTCAACTTACCCATCGCCAACGACTACACACTTTATTGCTTGCATGATGCTTCTGATGAATTTTATGTTTTGGTTTTTTTTTCTGTTGGTGATGTTAATTGATTTAAACTAAAAAATAAAGCAAAAATAAACGTATTAGTGAAATTCTTTGATCTAATACTCTTAAAGCATTGTGACTATGATTTCAGTCACGCGGTCTTTTTGGTTGATGAAAAGAAGATTTTTCTTCAGAAGAATTTGCCACCTTGCATATATTTAGAATTTTGTTACAATCGGTTCAATATACACGAACTGAGGTAAAAAAAAGTATCGATTTTCTCCTGATAAGGCCAATTTTCCAAAAAAAAAAAAAGTTAATTAAATCAGAATCAAAGTAGGGGATCTTATCCTTCCCGTTAATGTGGGATGGGTAGTTTTCTACAAAAATTAGTTAGATTTGAAAAAATTATTCCAAAAAAAGCCGACACTCCATTCTTCAACTTGTTGAATTATAATACATAAAAGTATTATTATATTGCCTAATATAGGTATCTTACACATCACGAATCGGAAGGTCTTTTGTAAGGACATTTTAAGTGAATTCTAAATTAGGGGTGCTCACTAAGGTCACAGAAGAAAAAAACTGTAAACAAAAAAAAATGAGAGCGTATTTGTTTAAGAAAAATTAATATAAAAATTTAAAATTAAAAAATTGCTGAATGAGTGCTATTAAATTTGTATGTTGCGAAATAGTGATTATTTCATTTTGAAAAAAATTTTGAAACCGTCTTTGTAATGTTTATTCGAACCTGTAAACAAGCTTCGTTGAAAAGATATCGCCATCGAAAAAAACATTTGATTAAACCTGGAAGAGAGGATTTTCAAATAAAGAAAATGTTTATTCTCAAATATTTTAATTACGAGACAAAAACATAAAACAAAGGTCACACACATGAACAATTCAACAAACTTAAAAATACGGAAACACTCAACACAACAATTTTTTAAATAACGGCCCCTAAAGAACAGTTCTCATTTTTTTAAATAGTAAACTAAAAGAGTTTTGAAATTATGTTCCTCAGTTAGAATCTTTTATTTATGAACAAAAGTGTTAAGTTAAAGGAATTATCTTTAATTAATTTAAAATTAAAGTTTTTTTTTCAATCTTGACAAATATTAACTAAATAAATATTAATCATTAATTCAAGAAATACTTAATCAGATAACTTCAATTTTATATACACGATCAAACAAATGCAGACACCTTCATTTAATTGGACTCAATCATGGAACAATCCGAAACCTAGGGCTCCCAACGTATTCTTAAGTCACCCGGACAAACTCGGACGCCTAAGATTAAGTAGTGATTTAGAATAGGTATTTGTGATTTCAGTCGACATCCAACAACCGCCGGTAAAAGAATGATCATCAGTAATTTAATAAGAAACATTTTATTAAAAAAAAATTGAAAGATTTAAATTGTGAATTTTCTGATTAATATTTTGCTCAAAAATAGATTGATTAATTTTTGAACAGCGAAGCAGAAGAATTGTGATGCCAATCATGTTTATAGAAGTATGTAGTCGGAAAAAGAACAAAACTAATTTTACAATTTTAGTTTAATTTATTGTTCTCTCATTTCTTCAATAAAACATTAAAACTGTTTGAAAGTAATTTTGTTCCTTTGTAAATTGAACCGACCGCAATCTAGAAAACTAAGAAGATTTTGTTAATTTTAACTGCACCTATACCTACATAAATAACATTTTATTGGATGCTGACCCCCGCAGAAACATGGATGAATTCATAAAGGTTGAGAACAATAAGAAAAAAAAAATTTTTTTTATTGTTTTTTGCGAAAAGCCAAGTTTGTCTGAGGAAAATTTCTTCCATAAGTATGCAACAGGGAATCCCTGGTTTACCTACCTGCCAATTAGAGTGTATTATCCCAGTCTCCAGCTAGATTTGTTTTTTTTTTTTTTCTCAAAAAGTTTGTATAGGTAATATGCGAGGCGAAGAGATGTGGACTACAACACTTTGTATACCTACCTACTTTATTTACAGTAATTAGAAAACTAACACAATTATTAATTGTTCACAAGGAATTCAAAGAAAATTTCAATAATACACATTCCAAATCACACTGCCAGTCAATAAAAAATTAGAAATAAAAACAACTTATCTTTAGGGAGGTTCTGTCTCTCGGGTTCAGAAAAGAGAAATAAAAAAAATATTAGCAATTACTCAAACTTTCCTTGTTTAAAATTATTTAGAACATTCCAATATGAAGGAATTGTTTTCTTCCGACTCATCTAAGAATTAAAATATAAACATTTTGTTTTTTTTTTTTCACTTACGAATTCACGGGTAATTTTTTTTTGTTGTTCAATTTTTGATTTTCATAAAAGAGGATGTGTTTGTTAGTTTGTTCTTTCCTTGAATATGTTTTTTTGGGAATATATTTGTAAAATTAATTTTGCTAACATTGCATTTTGTTAGTTTTTTTTCAATAATTTGTTGAAAGTGTTTTAGAAGAAAAGTAATCATCGACCGTAGCCTTTAGCCTATTTAATAAATGACTGAAAACTAAATTATTAGGTATGTTCCTACACAAGTATAGATTGTTTGGCCTGTTCGCTTTGACAAAAGCAAAAATGCTCCGTAGAAAATCGTATTTGAGATTGACAGATACAGGGATGTGAGCGAGAACATAAACTCAAATTAATGATCCCACTTTCGCGGCTTGTCTTGGATCCATGGAAAACGCAGTATCTTACTTCGCGAGTATTTTTATAGTTCTTTTTTTAAAGAATATTTTGGCGATTTAAATAATTAGTTATATTGTTTCATAAAGAAAGCTAGACATTTTCGATAATAATGCTAAATTTTCACCAGAGCGAAAATGAGATAATTTCACAAATTATGTGTTTTCATTGAAAATAATCTAATTTCTTTTCACAGCTCGTTTGTTTTCTCTTTCTATCCCATAAAGAAATTTCAAATTTTATAAGAACATCCAAATTTATATTTGTCTGAATGTGCCCACCTGATTTTTAAGGTATCATCGTGCCAAAGCAGAGGCTTTGAATACAATCATTTCTTAGCTGTCATTGTACCAAATTAAGGACTTTGTCATTTGTTTATATAGTTATACATTTTTTAAAAGAATTTTTTTTTTGAATATTTATTTCATTGACTTTGTCGTTTCATTGTCTGTTTTTAACCGTTGAAAAAAAGAACTAGACAAACATCAACCTTTTTTGGAAGAGAAATCAAATTTTCATACTTGTTATCGATAATTTGTATGAAAAATCCTTTTTTTCAATATATTGTTGTTCAGCCAAAATATTGTTTTTGTTTTTTGGCCATTTAAAAGAAAAGGTACCTATCATTGATACAAAAGAATACATAAATACGAGGTTAAGAACTTCGCAACAACATACTGGGCTTAGCAAGGCCCAGAGGAATCTTGGGCCTTAGGTAAAGGCTAGCATTTTCCTCTCCAAACATCATCCTAGCTAAACCTGGAATAAACCACCTTAAGTGTTAAAAATGCAGCAAAATAAGCCAATTGTAGGTCCAGAGATTTTTCGGGCCCTTACCTTAATTGTCATACAAAAATTGTGATTTTTTCTACACCTCGGGAGAAGACGAAAAAAATATATCTCTGTATTTAAGGACGCCATCGGCCATGACACAAACTATCGATAACATGTATAAATTGATGGCCATTTCATCCGTTGTAGGTTGCTAAGCCCCGACAATTTCCTGGGCTTGTATAAATATCCCTGGGATTAGTGTAGTTTGTTTTTCGTCACATTTCCTCAGGCTTTAGAAACAAAAAACACGATCGAAACCTATTGCAGTTATGGTGTTACAATGTTGGATGTATGATCTCGCGGTCGCATGGACTGTTATCAATCCGGCTCAAGGGCAATCAAAAAAAAAGAAATTAATGCGACAACTAATTCAAATATCGTTCCTGCTAGTTCTAATATAAATAGAAGGGACATTTGATTAGTGGAAAGCGGCGTCGCCGGCAAAGCAGTATGTACTTTGTTGGTAATTTCGCTATTGTTAAGCCATATTTTTTTAGAGACGAAAAGTATTAGTCGCAAAGTCGCTGCCATTAAAATCATAAAGAAGATCATAACTAAAGCAAACGCAGTTTAAATTCAAAGAGATAAACTTAGATTGAAATACATATATATTTTTTTTTAATTGAAAGTCTTCTACTCTTGGTAAACAAAAAATAAAAATAATAAAAATTTATAAAAGCTTACAAACAATAAACGAGTTCATATAGATTAAAAAATAAACATTTTATGTTTATATAACAGAATAATAGAAATCATTAAAATAATAATAATAATACAATACAATATAATTATATGATATTAAAAATATAAGTAATGATATTTTATCTATAAGTAGTAAAATTAGGTATTAATAATAATATAAAATAACTATATTAATAACGATAATTGTATTATCATAATTTTTTGTATTTACATTTTTGTGTTTGAACGTAATAATTGCTCACATAAAGTTGTTAATACAACTATTATGGAAATCATTGTAATTTTGAACAAAATTTTGATTATTTTAAAACGATTTTTTTTTAATTTGTTAATATTTTACCAAATTATATATATTCCTTATATATTGACCTCTTTCTTGGCTCCATTTTATCGTTCACAACAAATATTTCAAAAAATTTAAATGTTTATAACAATTTGGCGGTTAGAGGTCAATATATTTTAAATACAAAAATACAATGAAATACAACGAACTAATACTTTTTTTCCTGAAAATAAATTAAAATAATTTTGGATTTGACAGTTATTTAAAATATTTTGTGGTTTAAATTTTTTCTCTAATTTTTTATAACGAACAATTAAAAACTCCTTACATTACTAATTTTGATCTTTTTTTTACTTATACGAGTAATTAAAACATTTACAGTTTTTAAATAAACTTTGCAAAAACATAAACATATAGGTAATAGGAATTCATTTTACGGAAAAGTTTGTTTAATATAAAAAAGAAGTAGGTTGTTACTCTATTCCGACTGCCAGAATAATTTAAAAATATATAAATTCACTTTCATTTCTTTATTAATGCAAAATACAAAAATTGCTTATTCTTAACTTGATTGGATTGGAAAAAGTTCCTTAAATCAAGTGCTGAAGCTTTTCCTTTCTTGTTTGTTTTAAAGAAGTTTTAATTTTGTATAAAAAATATTTTTTTTTTGTTTGAGGAAACGTTTTAGTAGATAGATATAATTTTTTTTAGATGATCCGGTATATAGTTTATTTTTTGCAGGTACGATAATTGCTGTTTTTTTCTTGTTCTATTTTTCTCAACGGGCTTCAAAAAAGGCAAACCAGTTGCTTAGGATTATATGCGTTGGTACATAGCTAAATGGCTATTGCTCAAAGGGCATAAGAAATAAAAATAAAGCATCTTGTGATGCATGCATGGACATTTTGAAACTAGTTTCAATCTCACATACAATGCACCCTGACTTCAATGACGTTATGGAAACTTAACCTTTTCGGCAAACAAACGATAAGTATGTATGATGCAAGTATGTATAATAAATAAAAATAGTAAAATAATTTTTCATTGGAAGACAACAACCGAATTATAACTCTTATACATGTGAGATAAGCGTAGATGGTGTTTTTAGTGCATTTTTATATTAAACCAAGAAGTGTGTGTTTAAATAAAAAAAAACACATTTAACTATATTCCCAAAAATGAGATCGAAACATAGAATTTGATTTGTTGATAATAATTTGTGGTAAGACCCTCACTGCGCAGTCGCAGTAGCACAGGGTCCACTAGAACTTAAGATCATCATATTCTTAATATTGGCCACTTCAGATTCGAGTCTCGCAATCTGAGACTTTAGAATGTTACCATCTTGATTGTCAGT
Source organism: Syrphus vitripennis (assembly GCA_958431115.1). Lineage (NCBI taxonomy): Eukaryota > Metazoa > Arthropoda > Insecta > Diptera > Syrphidae > Syrphus > Syrphus vitripennis. The sequence continues at coordinate 381,533 of OY288111.1, forward strand.
CACAGCTATTGGCACGATAATGTTACGTTGTAGCTGCGCTGTCCATTCGGTGCCACCAATGGATATACCCGAATCCCGTTCATCACTGGAACCTTCACCATCCCAAGGAGGTGAAGCACGACTGTTTGGTTCTTGTTTAATGTGCTGCAGAGCTAGCAATGCTGATGCAGCATCCTTATCGCCCAAATGTGACTTATGTCTAAGTTTAAGTGGAAGGCTATTGTTAAGATCGGCTGGGTGTTGGGCTTCACCTTGTTCATCATCGCCAGACACAGCTCCAGAGCCAGATAAGCTGCATGATAATTCAAATGGTGAGGAAGCCCTGCGTGAAAGATTCAGTACGTTACTATTTAATTCGTTGTAGGTGTCAACAGCCGTTTTTGAACTCGAAACGGATTGTTCTTCTTTTGTGCTGAAAACTGCTGCAGCATTATAGGTAATATTTGCCGCCAATGACAATGCAGTATGCGACTTAGTGCTGTCAGTTCTTGATTGATTCGACGATCCAGTAGAAGCACTACAAATAACAGCAGCAACTGCTGCAGCTGCTGCAGCTGACGTCGGAGAATTGGTAAAGGACAAATGAGTTGTGGTGTATTGTGATAGAGGCAAGTTGTGATTGTTGTAAGAAGTTGAAGCTTTTTGACCTAACTGGTAATGATGCTGTTGTGACGGGGAAGAAGATGATGATAACTGAGTCTGATGCTGCAAGTTTTGGTGAATTTGAAAACCTTTAAGTGGTTGCGGCTGGGAGGTCACTGACAGAAGTCTGTTTTGTGATTCACCACCGCCACCAACGACTGCCACTACATTGCGTATTTTGTCCAAGTCATCGCCAGACACGTTACTGCGATTAATGGCCGGGGCTGAGTTTGGACCATTAGCTAATTGCAACGGCGAACGATGTTGTGGGTGGTTGTAGTGTTGGGCTGGAAATTGTTTATAGAGTTGAGAACAATGATTAGTTGGATGCATCTGGTGGAAATGGTGCTGTGTTGGATCAAGCGTGGCGCTACAATCGTTATCACTGTTAGTAGCACTACTGTTTGTATATCCATGATATTTTTGCTCATCCGTTTCACCACCCGAGGAAGAAGTAGATGATACGGGAGAAATTAAGGAACTGTTACTATGATGTTGTTGCTTATGTGATTGTGGTGCTTGTTGAAGTATATGTTGCTGCTGCTGCTGATGGTGTTGCTGCAATGAGTGGTGGCTATTGTGAGAGTTATTATTGTGCGGTGACAACGAATGACAGGAACGATGATAAACATGCTGCAGCTCTGACGACTGTTGCTGCTGCTGCGAATGGATACCATTTGAGTGATTGATTTGCACAGTTGTTGTTGGGGATATACTACTTGAATTTTGTTGCTGTCCCGTCGCCGATACATGTGGTTCAATATTGAAGCCATTGGTGGATAATGCTTTTGACTGTGGATAATGAAGATGCATGGTTGGTGATGTGTCTGGGGGCATTCCGTCTATGCAATTCATCGTTTGATGTATCACTGATGCTTGCACTGGACTCGCACAAAGTGGAGGCTGTACGGTCGACGATAATTTAGCACGTTTTGTAATACTTAAGACCTGTTCTGTGGTCGGAAGTGTCGCCATTATTTGATCAACACACACCAAATTCTCACCAGTTATATTGAATTTATCTTTGATCGCATCTAATTGCGCCTTAAGAACATGATTCTCTTTAGTTAATTCTACAACACGCTGTTCTAATACCATATCATTATAACGACGTTTTTCCCGCGATCTCTTAGCCGCTTCATTGTTACGTCTTCGTCGATCCCAATAGCTGTCATCTTTTTTATTATCTGGTATAAATTCGCGTTGTTTTCGTTGAGTGAATAATTCTTTGCGTTTCAGCCCGAGTTCATACGATGACGCAGAATAATTGCCATCCATATCCATTGATTGCGGACTGAGTGGTTCTTGTAACATAAAGTTGTTGTGATCTAAAGAGAAAGAAAAATAGGTAATAATAATAAAATTGTATGTTTTTGTGATCTGGATTTTTAAAATTTAATTTAAATTTATGTTCATAGTGGGCTAAGTTAAATTCATGGTTATTTCAACTCGTTAATTCTAAATAAGCTTGCAAAACTTCAGAGAATCGCTAGTTTGAGTTGTTAATCATGGATTTAGCTTATCAGCCGATATTGGTTGATTATCAGAAGCTTAACCCGATCTCAATAAACTGGACCCAAAAAGGGTTTAGCATAATGTTTTCTAAAAGTAACTTATACCTTATTCACCGAAAGCTCATAAGCTTTAGAAGCTGGAAACTCAAAATCCTCTCTCATTGGCTTATGGAAAGGAAATATTTCTGACCTATTTAGGAAAATTTTCTTGAGTTATGAGTCTCTTAAACTTATGAGCACTCGGTGAATACCGGCTCAATTCTCAATTTAAAATAAAGCATTCCGAAAAAACCTTACCACTATTTGAATTTCCGCCATTAAGGGAAAGTGATGGTGACACAGGTGGAAGGCCATATTTATTGGAATTCATTGTTGTTGTGTTATTTGTTGAGCCAAGAGTATCTGGCATATTTGATGCTGTGTGATTTTGATTCGGTGTCTCACCGTTAATAGGAGAACCAGTCGAGTGCTGTCGTGCTATAAATTCTGCAACCATTATTCGCTGTGTTAATGCATCTATAAGAGAAAAAATGAAAAACTGATTAATTCGTTTTTTTTTATTGTTTAAATTATATTAAACCATTTATTCTTCTATTGCATATGTTATCTTATTTTTTTAACATCCAGGTAAAGAAGTGACTGACTAAACTGGAGTGTAAAACTGATTTTTGTATTTTATCATTGACCAAAGTTTTAACCTTTTTAAATTCGCATTTTATTGAAGTTATTTTTATATTCTAAAGAAATTCATTGACTGAATACACAAAAAAAACTAAGACTTTCTACACAAGACGCCTTAAATGTTTAAGACTATAAAAATGTGCAAGAAATCCAGACGAGCAAGAAATAATTCTAAATTGTAAATGTTAATGATAAAAGTAAAATTGTTTTGATAATGGAAGTGCACTTTTTTTTACCATCAAAACAGTTTGTGATTGATAAAAGAATTTTGAAATAAAGAATATTTTAAATTGAACTTTGGCACTTGAAATACAGAATTTTGTAATCCGAATTTCAGCACATACAGGATTGTAACCCCAATCCTACACTAAATTGTATTAATCTAAAATTGAACTCTTCCTTCTCTTGAAACTTTTTCATAATTTCAGTTGCTGTGTCCTGTTCCAAAAAACAGTCATTTTTACATTTTTGGACTTAAACGTGCTGGATTTTCTTGAGCGCAGTATTTTTTTGAATTTTGTACACACAATTTGAAAACGGTTTTATATTTTATTTTAAACGAAAACATTGCTTCCGAAAACGAAATGCAGAATACCTACTATCATTTTAATTATAATATGATTTCAATTGTTTTACTATCCATTTTGATATTTTCCTACTTATAAATACATAATGCACTTTTTAAATATTTAAACAATATTTTTACTTTAAGAAATGTCTCAGTTGTAGGTACTAACATTATAATAAAATGTTCCTTGCTTTTTTTAAATAAAATTAGGACGAATTACGTTTTGGTCGTTTTTAGGTCTATCCCATTTTGCCATTGATCTCTATTTGAATTATATTTAACCTAACTAGCCACCCAATAAAAAATTAAATTGGAAAAATTCATGTTAAGAAATATACCTACTTTTTATTTTAACAGTTTCAGAAGAACCCTGCAAAAGTAGCACGTTTTTTGTTGCTCCTTTAAATATATTGTTTATTTTTGTCATAACAAGTTTATGTTCGCCTTCAACGGTATAGACAACGGACATAATTTCATTTAATTTGTTATTTTTTTTTTTATTTCAATACAAAAAGGTTTTAGTATAAGTATTTTTTTTAAATTTAAATTTTGCCGTTTTCAGTTAAATTTGTGCCGAATTTAACATCCTAAACGGTAGCCACATTAAATGAAAGTAATAGGTACCGTCAGTTGATTAATTCTGTCACACTAACACACAAAACCGGCAACCCGCGGCGCGGTGGCGGCAGGAGGCGGCTTATAAAATTCAATTTGAAAACCCAACCGACTTTCAACTTTCAAGTTCAAAGCAAACATTAATTTTTTTAAACGTTTTCATATGATAGGTATTTGTTTTTTTTTCAGAAAAATAATTTTTCCTAAGGATTGTTTTTGATTCCTGAATCGTAATAGATTTAATACGAAAGTCGAGCCATCATTAGCGGACCGCACGCGAACAAAAAAAAAAATACCGAGCCGAGATCCGAGAGAAAATCCCAACTAGTAATGTTAACGGTCAGATTTGTATTGAATGGGGAAGCTTTCACTTAGTGAGCTTTTGTCTTCCAAATAGGCCAACAAAACCCAAACCAGTGTATATTGTATATCATCTATGCATGTGTGAAGGAGAGAGAAAGAATGTATTGAGAATTGAGATGTATCACACCAGTTGCAGTTGACTGTCGGCTGGAAAGAGAATTTCAACTTCACTCTTCACGTTGTGTTATAGCAATTCGAATATGAAACGAAATCGAGCCAAATCCACTGCCACACGTCACACCGCTGGCTGGATGCCACACCGAATTCATGTCAATGTGAAATTTTTGTCTGTTTTGATTATGGGTTTGAAGCTAACATGTTGAAGTTGCCGGTAGTGCATTCATTTGGATTTTTTCTTTAGTTATTCGTTTATTTTTTATATTCTTGAAATAAAAACAGAATGTAGGTATTGTGTAGAGTCTGATACAAAAAGCAATTTAGGTCAGTGTGTGTAAAATATGCAACATGTGACCAACTTTTTTTTTTATTGAAGTAAGTTATGGTTGTTATGTGAAGTGTGATGTGAGAGAGCCTGAGATTTAAGTTGGGATTGGGAAAAGTAATAATAATATTGTTAGCGAGCAAGTACCCAATCACGTTAAAGTGTTAGCCTTTTTACTTACCCGTGTGACCCCGGCCGACTTTGCTTTGCACCAACAACAAATTGGATGATTAAACATTCCCTGAATTATAAAGTTGGATTGAAATTTTCTAAGGTCAAATCATATTTTCAAATAGGTATAGAGAATTTGGATAGGTAGTTAGGTATTTCTGATTGAAATTCTTATTGTTTTGAAATAATTCACGTGTAAACCGTGAGATATTAACTATTCGAAAAAAAAGGGATCAAACGAAAATTCCAAATTTTTAGGTGATTTTCAACCAGTCCGTAGTCGTAGAGTAATGGTCGCACTTAAAATTCAAAAAGGTCAATTGTAGCACGTTGATGGTAAAAAATTTAGAGTTAAGATCCAGAAACTAGACGCTTTTTGGATCTTAACTTTAAATTTTTTAAGCATCAACGATTATCGAGGAATCCCAGAAACCGTTGTCGAAACTAAATGAAAGAAGAAGATTTTGACTTTTCAAAGAGGTATCTCGCATAACATTGTGAATGAAGCCGTTAAATTTAAATAATTTTTTTTTTCATTTTAAGTCAATTTTCTTGAAAATTGCCCCTCCCGGCTAAGCGGGGAGGGGGAATATACCCTCCTCCTAAATAATTTTTTTCTTGTCTCAACTCAACCTATACGCCCTAGCATTTTGGCGCACTGCTCATGACTCACCCTGTATAAAGTGACCAAGCACTATAACGATTGGCGAGACTAGGGCAGATATTTTACCAATTACCTACAAGGAACTTCGAGTGAAGATATTTCGCCTGGAATCTGGCAAAGCGTTGTCGAATAAGATGCACGAAAATCCGAGGAAGCCCTTACTTCAAAAATACCATCTTGGAGAAAATACAGCATGATCAACTTGTCTGGTACTATCAAGTAAAACGATGATGCTTTGAGAACCTAGTTCAAAAAGCATATAGGTACCACCCGAAATTCCAACAACAGTATCGCGGAAGAAAGGCAGGCGCGAAAATTCCAGGATCAAACCAACCAATTTCTGGATCAGGCAAACGCCTCAGATAAGAACAATGTAAAACCGGGAGACCTGTGAACATTTCTTGAGGTCAACCTGGAGAACCTTACAAGTAGAGCCCTGCTTGCTGACAGTGCTCTCAGAACTATCAGGCCTGAAATATATGAAAATAGTATACAGCGTCGCAATGTAAGTTGAAGTTGCAGCACTTTGTCAAAAATGTATTGCAATAGGCGACAATAATAAAAGAAATAGAAATAAAACTTTAAAAAGTTCTGAACTCTTTCGGCCACAAGCATACGAGAATAATATTTGTGTTGACATGAGATCCACTTTTCTACAAATTAAATAAAATTTCTAAGAAACTAGATTTTACCCACAAAAAAAATCCTAAATACTCTAAAAATATTAAACAAAGCAAAACTCACTATCATTAAAGTTATATTAATCTAACGCTTTTACCTCCATTATCTACATATGTAATATTTTCAATTACATAATAAGTTCTGACGTTCAATGGTCGGGTCGGTAATCGTAATAATGCGCGTAAGAAATACAAAACACCAACAATGTAATACCTATTTCTAATCGTATATGCGCTGGCCTCCTTAATAAAAAAAAAGATATACTCGTAATTACTCGAATGGGCTAAGCGCTGCTCACGTGGCTCACGTGTTCCTTGATTATTCTCCAACCCTCAAAGCCCACTTTGTTTGTCGTCAACAATCGCGCTCCATCAGTAAACTATCTAGAATAGTGTTACCCACTTGTTGTTACAAAATGATACCCCTCTACAATTAAAGGCAAAGCTACAACAAAATTTCTGATCAACAAGCTTGATTGAATAACATAGCATGGCTCTATAGTTTGCGTAGGTACTATATATTTATAAAAAAAATTCAAATTTTGAGGAATAGTGGAAACACATATAAGTCATCGTCTAGGAAGTGCTAAGAGGTGGTAAGGAGCGGGGGAGATGAGTGTGCTATTGCCTCGTCGCATCACCCTTGACAGGTATGTAAATAAGAATTAGGTAACCTCACATATACAAGCCAGTTAAGAATAATATTTTGATTGAACACCGCATGCATGGCATGGCGTTTGTGCCTTATAAAATGTTACGGAAATCCAAACAATGTGTAATGTGCCTATTGTACGCGAGAAAAAGCTGCCAACGATTGTCACGTTCCTGAGACGTATGCCTATGCAGTTTGTTGGTGATGACGACGATTAATTGGCTGACGTTGAGCTTTACTTAGAATTAGAGCCAGAAAGTGAACCACTGTTGTTCACTTAAAAATTTACTGATATTAAAAGTGCTATTGGATTGAATAAGTGGATTAGAGATATCTACTAAGCTCATTGTTCCTGGAAAAAAAAATTTTTGAAGAATTTTCATGGCCAATTGATGTATTACATAATAAAATTTGATTAATGAGTAATGAGTTTCTTGCAAAAGATGAATACAACCAAATTATCTCATGCTTTTTGTACACCCTAAAAATGTATGTTGTACGCATATTGAGCGTTATGGGAGATATAGGAGTTGAAATGAGACACCGATGCACATTGATTATAATTGTCTGAACATCGAAATGGAAGGGCAAAAATTGAGCCGAGTAAAGCATTCCACATTCGTGGGAATATCTGTTGTGTTACCATGGAATGGTTTTAAGAGATGAAGCACTCCACATTTGTGTTGTGCGCTTAAAGAAAGGATATCTGTACCTACTTAACAGTACGTCGGAAGATGGAAGCTATTTAAAAAAAACAAATGTTTGAATTATGTATCTATTAATAAAAAAAATTAGCACCCTAACCTACATATGTACCTACACAAATAATCAGCTAAAAACCTTTCTCGAACTTGGAACAGAAAAAATACCTACTCCTATCAAATAAGTCAAGAATCACGTTTTTGGAACGTATGCTAAAAAGTAACTTATGTTATGTCATTATTCACGTGTACACACCGACAACACTGTAGTTCTAGTGACTTCTGAACTTTTGGTTTTGACTGCTCAGTTCAGCAATCGAGTGTGCTGTAATCAAATGTGGAAAGCAACAATCATGATATATAGATGTTCTGTTGAAAACTGTATTCGTTTAATATGTAATAGAGATTATATTAATTTATCTGACTCTTCAACTAGGAATAATGTAAACATTCAGTGTTTGAGCGATTCAAAGTTGAGAAAAAAATAAATATACATATAACACTACATAATAGATTATAGGATGTTGCGGAGAAAGTTTATTTTGTTTGCTGTTTGTTGTTGTGGTTCGATCTAAATTTATCATTCTAATAACACTAAGTGCACACCTATTCTCTTTGGATTTTTTTCTTCTTTCTTTATTATTCACCGATTGAAAAAGGAACATCGCGAAAGAGTAAATTTAAATGACATATAGGTACACAGAGAGACATATTACATCAAACTTGATTGATTAGCAGCTCTTTTCTCTAATATCACTTTGCAGTTTTAATATTAATAAGACCAAACTTAAAAAAATCATCGCTATTGTCTGCTATAGAATGTTTATACATTATGGGTTACTAGATACTAGTATAGACCAACATAACTTTCATTACACACATTTGATTAAGGAATTTAGAAATACTCTAGCCAAAAAAAAATAAGGAAACAATTTATTTAGTTTCTTATGAGGAAATCGAAAAACGAAATTACAGTCCTATAGCAGGAACTACATACCAATAAGGTTTTTTTTGAAAAATATTTACTGACTTAACAATTTAAATTACATCAAAATCATTTTAACCACTATCGAGATAAATATGTTTTCATGACAGGTACCTTCAAAAACTGTTATTTTGGGGCTCAAAAAAAAAACACTTCCAAAACGAGATTTAAAATTAAACATTAAAAATAGGGAAGAAGTTTTTCATCTCCCCCCGTTTAGGCGGTAGGGGCAATTTAAAAAATATGTACGTTAAATAGAAAAGGTAAGGTAGGGTGCATGCATGCAAGTTTGTTTTGCATTTAAATAAACTGGATTTAAGAAAAATTAATTTATCCTAGGTATTTCTTAATCCATATTCGATTTTTACTATCAAATTAAGACTACGTAAATACTCAAGCAAGGAAAATATTTTTTTTTTTGGTAATTTTCAATTTTCTCGAGAACAAGAAGACTAAAATCATCTAGTTTTCAGTTTTTGATCAAAAACAATGAATTCTAAAAAAAACAATGGAAGATAATCTTGAAGTTTTGAAAAATTACATTTTAAACATTTGTTTTAACTTTTTTTGTCCAATTTTTGAGTTTAAAACATTTTTTTTTTCAAAAACTATGCATAGTTTTGACTTGATTTAAAAACGGACTAATAGACAGAATGTACAAAACTTAGTTGTACGAATTACCGTTATTTTTTAATTATTTATTTTCCATTTAACGTAAATATTTTTTAAATTGCCCCTACCGCCTAAACGGGGGAAGAGGGGGCCCATAGTAAAAAAATGCTTGTTTTTAACTGTTCTATACAAATCCGTTTTGTCGCCTGAGTAATCGTACTCTCCCCTTGTTGCCAAAAAGTTCAATAATTTTTTTTAATTCTTTTAATATCAGTTTTGTTATTCCTTATAATTCTTGATTAGAAAGTTTCAAGTGGACCCTTTGCTAGCACCCCTCTCTCTCCCACCTACCAAGGTACACTTTTGCTTAAAAATTAGAATAGCAATTAACAAAACAAGAATCACGTTTTTGAAACGAACGTTCGAGATCCGAGTTGTCTGGCTTGTCATTATTCATCACGTGTACTCGCCGCCGGTATTTAATTAATCAAAAAAATATTGTGTAAATTTTTCTAAAATCAAAAGCAAACACACAACTAGTACAAAACAGCCAGCACCACCAGTCCCACTTAATTTAAATACCGATAGATGTATCAAAGTTGTTTTTACTTTATATGCAAGATGTAACAGACATTCTATGTATATTTAATTACCTCACTCTACAGCTAGGTATAGATAAGATTATGACTTTGAAATTAACTTTCAATGCGGTGAAAGATTCTGATTTCAGCAATAAGGTACATAGATACTATCTAGACTCTATAGGTAGCACGGAGAAAGTATACTTTTTTTATTTCTGTTTGATCTACTTTTATCATTCTAGTATAATACTTAATGTATTTGTTTTTCTTCTTTCTTTTTTAAATAAAACAAAACAGAAAAAAATACGAAAGAGAAAAGAAACCTATATACACACGCGCAGTAGTGATTTAAACGAACTAGATTTGTATACTCTCTCTTCTCTATGGCACTTTGGCGATTGTTTGCAAAGCTTTATGAAAATGTATATGTATTGGTTTTACATTAAGGATTTATTAAATAGATACGGTATTTTTTTAATCAAACGATACCAAAAAATTGATTGTTTTCTTCGAAATCTAAAAAATATTTGTTTTTAGTTGTGTCATTATTAGATTCTGAGATATTTGTGACTAAAGATTGTTGGTTAGCAGAACAAGAAAGAGAATAGTTGATAATATCTTTGAACTGATACCTATGGTGATTTTGATAAAATTTAGTATTCGTAATATGGAAATAGAAATAAAAATGGCAACGAGAAAAAGTATTAAGCAAAAATGTGTTTTGATACTTTTATAGCAGATTTCATAAAGCCCTTTTCAAAAATTTTACAGGATTTTTAGGCTTCAAATAACGTAATTTCAACACGTAAAAGACTGTTAAATATTTTTGAATTAATGTTTGGACCGAGAACTTTTCTATATGCAGGACGACTATCATGAGTATGATTTTCAAAAAAAATAAATAACTTTTGCCTCTAACAACAACAAAAAAATAAGGTCAGCGAAATTTATGCAAAACACACTATACTTGTTAATGTTGGCTTGACATTTCCCGTTTTGGTTTATACTACACACCACACAAAGATACTCCCCGGTCCCCGGCATTAGTTTTGGTTGCAAGTTGAAAGTTGCATACCAACATTGCAAGCAAAAAATTGCATGCTTGGAACAACATGATAACTCTACGTTTCATGTGAATTGTGAAGTGAATTGATTTTACATAGTTTTTCTCTTTATAATGTATATGAACATATAAATGTATATAGATAGGTACATGATCAACTGTTGCTAATGTTAGGAAGTGAAAGGCAATGAAACTTGATGACTGCCAAGAGGAGGTTTGATCTAGATTTAAAACAGTTATCACTTACGTTGGTTCATGTAGGTACCTACCTATGTAGAATTTGAGGGGTTCCTATTCTAACTGATCCAGCAAATTTATTTTCTTATAAAAACTATTCTACCTACCTACCTTCCTTTACAAACACAAAATGACAAATTGATGCATGACACAATTTTCAGAATCATGTTCATTTCGAAATAATTATTTATTAGAGGAAAAAGTAGTAGGTAATATGGAACCTGCTGTTAAATCGAAACCCCATTCTATATCCAAAACCTATACAGTGCCATTTATTACTGAATAACTACAAGTTGCGCAGACTCAAACTAAATGCTCATATTACAAAACTTTGTAACCGCTTTCGCCACGACCATTTCGCCGTTAAGCTGTTTTTAATAAACAAGTGCAATGGAAAACTTTTTTTCATTGTTTTTGTCTTTGTGTAACGTTTATTTCCGGTCGTGTTTTTGGCGTGCAGAAAATTTATAAATAATTTTCAGTACTTGGATGAACAATTTTTCAGGTAAAAATGTTCATTCTTTTTTAACAAGTGATAAAAACCAGTGTTTTTACCAAAGTATGAAGTATTGTTATATGGAACCCATAGAGACACCTTTTATGGAAACGCGTACCATATTACCATGAGGTACGTGTTTTTTATTTAACGTGCAAAGTTTTTTTTTTACTCAAGCCTCCGTCATTCCATGAGGCCAAATTAAAACGCCATCCAAACCAAAAAGAAAGTCTTAGGACAAAAAGAAATGGTTGATGCAATTCAAAACGTTATTGTAAAATGTTATTTTTTCATGCATATAATATGAAACCCGGGGTTGCATATTACCAACACAAAAACTAAAAATGTTAAAATTACTTAAATATAAATAAATATTAAAATTTAATGCAATAAATATTCAGAATATGTTTTTTTATCTTACATATAACGTAAAACTAAATAATTAATATAATTGAACAATTTTTAGTTAACGGGCATGGAAAAAAAAAATTTAAAAACTAAATGGGGTTCCATATTTCCACCTTCTCCTCAAGTAAAAGGTAATTTTGAGTAGAATATAGTTCGGAACAAAAAATGTTCGAACTTCGGGCATAGAGCGATACTAGTACTAAGGAGTTACCCACTTTAATTCGTCGCTGGAAAGCGCAGTAACATTAGTCAACACTTTGAGATTTTGCAAGACATGGAGAAAATTCAAAATTTCTATTGAGTGTAACGATGCTCTTTGAAAAATAAATCCAGCGGATTTCTTATAACATCAGGCATACAGCTGGAAAGTGGTACTCATTTTCGTTCTCACTTTGGTTGCACAAACTACATATCGGGCGAAGGTCAATTCTGTGTGGTCTATAATTTGAACATAGCATCTCGGTCTTTGCTTTAAAGATAAGACTCATTTGATTGAGGGTTAGTTTTTCGTTAAAATAACGGTTAACAAAAAGCATGTGGTTTGATTCTTTATATATGTATGAGCCTAGTTGGTGATGTTTTGGCTCTATTCGAGAATTGCAAATAGAGAGAATCGTCTATTTATGCTATACAACTATAGAACAAGTCCTGCCAATTGGTAGGGGCTGTATTGTTAAGGTCAGATTTTGACATTATACATAATGTATTGGAGAGAAACTTTTAAAGTTTTAGTTGATGGTTAGACAATGTTTTGAGCTGAATGTGGTGTTTTCTTTCTATAAATGTAAATGAAGGGGAGGGTACGATAACTCAGACGACAAAGTTTAATGACGGATTTGTATAGAACAGCTAAAAATAACCATTTTTTACTATGGGAGGGGGTCTATCTCCCCCCGTTTAGGCGGTAGGAGCAATTTAAAAAATATGTACGTTAAATGGAAAAAAATAATAAAAAAATAAAGGTAATACTTACAATTAAGTATTATACGCTTTTTTAAAGCCAACATTCTATTCTACTAGCCAGTTTTTAAATCAAGTCAAAACTATACATAGTTTTTGAAAAAAAAAATGTTTTAAACTCAAAAATTGGACAAAAAAAGTTAAAAAAAATGTTTAAAATGTAATTTTTCAAAATTTAACATTATCTTCTATTGTTTTTTTTAGAATTCATTGTTCTTATTTGTTTTTGATCAAAAACTGAAAACTAGATGATTTTATGTCTTCTTGTTCTTGAGAAAATTGAAAATTACCAAAAAAAATATTTTAATTAAATCATTTTGATCTTACTTCAGTATTTACGTAGAATTATTTTGATAGTAATAATCGAATATGGATTAAGATATACCTTAGATAAATTAATTTTTCCCAAATCCAGCTTATTTAAATGCAAAAGAAACTTTGCATGCATCCCACCCCACCTTGAGCCCACCCCAAATCCTATAGTGAGCCCAAGAAGGGGGGTTGCATGACCCATACACACCTCGGTGTTGCATACACCCAACCTCGCACCTACCCCAAATCCTACAGTGGGCCCAAGCAGGGGGTTGCAGGGGGGCAGCATGTCCCTCCATACACACCCCACTGTTGCATACACCCAAACTCGCACACACCCTACTTTTGCATATACCCAAACTCGCACCTACCAATATTACTATCAAAATAAGTAAAATAGTAGTTGTGGTTATTTTCAATTTTCTCAAAAACTAAAAGGCATAAAATCATCTAGTTTTCAGTTTTAGATTGACTTTTAATAAGAGCAGCAAATTATTTAAAAAAAAAAATTATTAAAATTATTTAAAAACTTATGGTTTTGAAATATTGAAATTTAAAATTTTTTTAAAACTTTTTTTTACTCAAATTTTGAGTTTAAAATTAAATTTTTCAAAAACTATGCATAGTTAGACTGGCTAACAGAATAGAACGTTGGCTTTAATAAAACGTATAATACTTAATTGTAAGTATTACCGTTATTTTTTAATTAATTTTTTTCCACTTAACGTACCTACATATTTTTTAAATTGCCCCTACCGCCTAAAGGAGGGAGATAGAGCCCCCTCCCATAGTAAAAAATGCTTATTTTTAGCTGTTCTATACAAATCCGTCATTTAACTTTGTCGCCTGAGTTATCGTACTCTTGTCCAAATGAAAATTTAAGTTTCTTATATATGTGGTTTGAGGTATTTAACTGCTAGCATTAGAATTGGCACAGAAGAAGTGTTCGACGGCGAATCTTGGTCGCAATAAAACTGACATTTGCCAAAAATAATTAAACTAAATGTCAAACTAATGAATTAATAAATTTAAAATTAAATAAATACACTTTTATATTTTTCTGGCATGAGTTTTTATTTAGTAAATTCGATCTTCTTTTTAAATTTTGTAACCATTTAACTACTTAACACTCTTTTAAAGTCATGAAAAAGATTATTTTTGAAAATGTGCCACTGATTTTTTTAACAGCTGAGGTTTTTTTTTAAACGAGGCCAATAACATTCTTTTCAGAGAACAGCTGTTTTCCGTGGCATACCTATACCCCACATCAAAATTGTCTCTAAATGTTAGGCAGCAATTAATCAGATTTTTTAAGAGAAAAGTGATAGCTAAAGATTATCGCACCTGCGTACCAACCTACTTAGCTTTATTTCCAAAAAAAAAAAACAAGTTATCATTAAAAAAAATTTCATGCCATCTGTCAACGACCTTTCTTTTGTTTAAGAAACTTCAACAAAATTCTTAATGTTAAGAAGAATAAGCTTAAAGAAAATACAAACTAGCACAACGATAAAAGTTTCTAACTCGCTCTCGCTATTACCAAAAAAGCGCACTTTTACCTCTTATTCCAATTCGGCAACAAAAACAACATTATATACCTACGTCCTACGTAGGTACCTATACAACTATTTTTTGTGTCTGTAACACATTTTTTTTTTCGTTTGAAATTCAGTGTCAATGAACTTGCCTTTCATTTCTAGCTCAAAGCAGCACCAGTAGGGCTTTAACAAAAAAAAAAAAAAACAAAAAAAATGAACAGGGTTGATGAACTTTTTTGTTTTGTTATTATGTTGTTTTTTTTACTCAAAAGTATGTCATAATAGACACACTGGTATAATAAAAGCTATTACATATCAATCATTAGGTGTGTTATATTTTTTTTTTAGTGCTAGAGAAACTTTACGAACAGAATTCTTCCAATTAATGAATGACATCAATAAAAGTATGGGTTATACATTAATGTTACCTCATTTTTATTTTGTTTTGTAGATAAATCTTTTGTTTCGATTTGGAAGCTGGCATTTCTGATATTATCTCAAAGGAGATGCCTAAAATAATGAGACTTGAACTGAGAGCTTATTTACATTTATAAAAAAAATATTGTGATTTTGATAAGTCGTGAGAAATTTTCATTTCGTGAAAAAAAAAATAACCTAGAAACAATTTCTATAAAGGATGAAAGTATTAAAAAATCAGAAACAGCTGGTTAAACGTTCGTTTGACTTGTATGAATAGTTGAAGTGATTTGATGACGATTAGCAAAAATTAAGAAACATTCTGTGGCTATGTTAGAAAAGTATGTAATGCTTGTATTTCACAGAGTGTCATTTTTCTTAAATATAAACACAAACGTTATTAAACTAAAAAAAATTCTTACCAAAATTTAATATTCACACAATGCAGAACGTCTCCTAGAATTAGAAAAAAAATTATACATATTATTTAAGAAAAAAACAAAAAAAAAAAACACAGTATTGCACGAACATGCTCCTATGTTAAAGTTAACAAAAAAAAGTACAAAAATATTTTTTATTATATTTTTAAAGAAATGTATAAAATTTCAAAAAATGATATGCACTCGTTTTTTATTGAGTAAAAAATATTATTCAAAACTCAGAAAAAATATTTTTTTTTCCAAAATTTTGATATGTAATATTATTAAAATAATATATGAGAAAATCGAAAACCGAAATTCCGATTCTATAGCAGTCAATAACGATTTAAAAAAAAAAATTTGAATGATTAATTTTAATTACTTACAAAACCCCACTTAAAAAATTTCATCAAAATTGAACAATTTTCGAGATATGTAGATGTACATAGATATATGTTTTGTCTTAGCGGGTTTATCACAGATACTGCTATCAACATAAATATTTAATGCTACGTTTGCACTAGAATCGAAAAGAGGTAATTTCGCAAATTGCGAAAAAAGCGTCATAACAAATTTGCTTTCTGTTTCATAGAAAAAATTTCAAATCTATGAGACACGTTCACAATAGTACTCAAATTTATGTACTTTCAAATTTAAGAGCGAAAGCCGAAATTTTTGACATTTGACCGTGGATAGATTTCCAGGTCGGTTTAATGAAGTGTTCTTATAACAAAATAAAATTGACATTTAAAAACCTATTATAGGTACCTAAAAATAAATAATTAATACTCAAATATTTAATCACGAACTTCTTAGCAGTTTTTAATTTTATTTTAGATAGGTAGCACAATGTTCTTGATGCCTTTTTTTTTATTTCGATTACCACGAAAAAAAAAAATCAAGACCATATAACAGCCAATGTATCAACTGGCGAAATTAAACATCATATTATGGTAACCTCTCTTTGATATACAATAAATAAGGAATTAGGTCAAATAACGTTGTAAAATACACTACAATCCAATGTGGAAAGTCACAATAGACAACAACAACAATAAAAAAAAGTGTGCTATCTACCAGCACATAAAAAAATACAAAACAAATAATAAGAAGAATGAGAGAAAACCATCAAACTATCTTAACTCGTCGCTGTGCAAAGCCTAAGTCGAACAGTGGGTCAGAGTCAGAGAAGAAAGGAAAAACAACAAAAAAAGAGAATTAAAAAAACATAGATACAAATGCAAGAAATTTGTTTTATGTGCGCCTATACTAAAGTATATGTGTAGTGTATGCATAAAGAGAAAGTGTTATGACCAAACTAACTCCACAAATGCGTTTGAAAAAGGCTTTCTGCGCTTGGCCTACAAAGACAAACAATCCAAGTTTATAAACCAACCAACCAAACGAAACCAATATTATCAACATATCTTCTCTGGCGAATGTACCACGACGACGATGACGACGTACTTCTCAAACCGATCTTCCTTAAAGGCCGCGCTGCTGGCATGGCGCTGCATGTCGGCTGATGGTATAGATGGTAAGCGGGTGTAAGTTGAATTTTTTCTTCAACACAAAGTCAAGGCTATGCGGCGTTGCCATCACAAGAAAATTTGTAAATATTTTATTCGGTTTAGTTCGACGCTAAAACATTTTTTGCATGATACTAAGATAAAAAATTGTCAAAGGCCTATTATAAATTTTTAACATCATGCTCACTCCAATGTATCAATGTAAAAAATCAAACCAAACACCGACAGTTGACTATGGAATGGTCCATTTTTTTTTAAATAAATATCAAAAACTGATCATTTATAAATGTCAAAAAATGTATATCAAATTGGTTCAATGTGCTTCTATTTTAAACATTACGATTTTTCAGAAGTTGTTTTTGAAATCCTTAAAAAATTCGTAATAATATCACTTGATTTGGGTACGATAGTTTTAACAGATTGTTCAAAAATTTTCGAAAGTCTGTATTGTAAGGCTGGTACCTACCTATTAAATTTTTTTTAAATGTGTGGATCGAAATTTTTTAGATTTTTAAAATCTTCAAAACCACATTTAAATATTTATATTATCTTAAGAGATCTTTTTCGAGATATTTTATCGAGCTTTCACTTCAAAAATATTACCTTAATTCTGAAAAAATGTTTGTAAATATCGCTCAAATTTGAGATGTTTGCATCTTTAAATTTAGGAAACATCTGAATTTGGACTAAATTTTGAATTGCTTTTAATTGCTTTGTTTTTTTTCGAGAGGAAAATTTGACGAAATTCGGAGGAAGTATATGATCATCGTATTTATAGTACATACCTATAATTGCACATACGCCCCAGTGTACCACTGTTTTATCATCACATCGTTGTGGTGGTGGTTTTTTTACAGACGATAAAGGAAAAAAAAGTGAAATTGCAGCAAACTTGAATGAGTTGTTCATTATGATTTACTTGGATTTATCAAACCTTTTTCATAAACAAACTTGCATACAGAACGTTTTGCATCGGAAGTGGCATTCTACCCTTTAAGCAGAGAACTTCTAACAACAAAACAAAAATGTTGAACAGCGGTACAGCTCACAAATTCACGCTGTCGCATTTTTTTAAATAAGAAAATAAATTGTGAAAAAGAAAACTTTAGTCGAAAAAAAGGCTGTTTCAAAAAAAAAAACATTAAAAACTTAAAAACAAAATTTTTCAGATAAAAAATCTGTGAAATAACCAATTGTTAACCAAATATTTCTACAGAGAAATCGGATTGATTTAATTAATTTTATGTGGTCTTTGTAACCATCCACATATGGCAATAAACGTGGAGTTCAAAAATTTGTCACAAAAAAGGTTTTTGTCAAAAAATTGGTCAAATAACCAATTGTTGACCAAATATTGGGGAGATAACCTGTGCGCCGAAAATTGATAACGGAATTTTGTAGAGGGGTCCAAAACATAAGTATTTTTACTATGGGAGGTCCATCTTGCCTCTTTTGGGCGGGAGGGCAATTGCATGAAAAAGTACTAAAAGTACAAAAAATAATTACAAAATAACGGTAATACTTACAGTTAAGTTTGATACTTTGTAATTTAAGCCACTTTTTAAATCGGATAAAATGTATGCACAGTTTTTGAAAAAATGAGTTTCAAACACTCCAATTTTCGAGAAATTTGAAAACGACTAGAACTACTTTTTTATGAGATTTATGAAAAAAGTAGTTTTAGTAATTTTCAATTTTCTCAAAAACTAGAAGTCATACAAAAATCTAGTTTTTGGTTAGGAATTAATAAGAGCACCAAATTCTATAAAAAAAAAAATTATATTAAATCTTATGGTTTTGAGAAATTACACTTTAAACTTTTGTTTGTTTTTTTTACTCAAATTTTGTGTTTGAAATCGGATTGATTTAATTAATTTTAAGTGGTTCTTTTTTCTCTTTGTAATTGTTTACCTATGCCAATAGACCTATAGTTCTTTATAATTACAGTCTTTAAAATGTTCCTTATATTTTTTTCGATTAGCATTGATACCATCTGTAATTAAAGTTCAATTTCACTTTACCAAAGTAAATGTGAACAATAATTGATGGAAAATACCTGACAAACCGCATTATTAATTTTGTAGGTAGTCGGTTTTGAGTAATTTTATCCCAGAAGATTAATAATTATTGTACCAACAACGATATAGACTTTAAAACCTAACTGTCAAGTAACTAACTATTGCAATTAGAAAAAATTGCAATAATTGGCACAAATCAGTCAGAAAAAAATGAGTTACAGAAAAAACTTACAAGAATTTTCAACAAAGGAATGGAAGCACTTGGCATGTTTAGATACCTATGTATATTGTATGTCAAATGACAAAAATTAGTCTCACATTAACAATCAAAACTGAATAAGGTAAGGTAAGGTAAGGTAAGGTAGTAATATTTATCCATACAACGATGCTTTTTGGAACTCAAAAGAGGTCTCTCACTTTAGTTAGATATAAAAGAGAACCGAAAAACAAAACAAAAACATCATAAAGGTATCCGAAAACCCAACTCCTAGATTCTATTCCATTGATAGCCACCCAGCTCTCTGAACTTAAGTTCCATCCAGACTACAAAGAAAAGAAAAAAAAGTCCTGGAGGCCGACGCACGCAACGAAGACGAGTCTTAAAAAAAAAACATTAAAGTAAAGAATATTATACCTACACACAACAAAAACTACACTGATCCACTTCCATCTTCAAAGAGAAAAAATAAATTATGCTATATCTAGTTTACCTAGTGAATATCTTCATTTTTTTTTTCTTTTGAATTAATATCTTCTTTGTAAAAGGTCTGCTTCAATAAGTTGTTGTTTTTGTTTTCTTTTTTATGCTTGTATCATTTTTGTCCAACGCCACCGCACCCGCCGCACTGCTGCCAAAACAAACTAGCAACATACCAAGAGCCTATACCCTGCAATACCAAGAAAACTGTGCAGCCTTGAACTTCTGTTAGAGCGCATTAACTTCATGACGGAGCACGCTGATATAACTGAAAGCCATAAAAACAAGCAACAGTTGAACAGTGACAGACATACAGTGCAGGTCGTAATATCGGACCCACTCTTGGTTTATTTTCTTCGAAGCGTATTTTTTAAATATTTGAATTTCTATTTCACCAACATATTGCAATGATGAAATGCCTACGTAGTTTTCAAGTTATGAAACAAAAAAAAATTTGTAGAAATTAAGATCAAGCTGCAAAAACATTTAAACAAAGGCTTTTTATCTTCCAAATTCAAAAAGTTAGTTATGGCTTAGGTCTGGGTTCTAGTGCGAATAAAACCAATTGCGTAATGGCACCAGCGTTGAGCAGTTTATCAGCCGATGTGGGTGAACTATAAAACTAAAGCATATATTTAAACCCTGGTTAAGCACTTATCTTTTAAATTCAGAAAAATTAGTTGAACTCTGGTTTTAGTGTGTGACAATCGCCAATTCCATACTTGAAACAGCGTTGAACCACAGCTAATCCGGAGCAATTAGTGAATTAAAATGCTGAATGTTTTTAATTCATATTCCTGAACATAATGCCTACTAGGTGTTATATACAAGATTTGAAAAAAAAAACCTAGAGCTTGTGGGTTGAGTTGAAACAAAAAAAAAGTCTTATACCTTTTTGTGAGAGCCCATTCAACTCATGTAGGCCATACATTTATTATGGAATTTAACAAAATTTTCTGTTTTTTTTAATGTAGGTATTGTACATACATACCTAATCTACCTATCTAATCAGACAAGCCCCACTGTAAATATGATATTAATGCCAAAATAATTCACTTGAAAAATCCCTGACCCCAACCATTGACCGTCATAGTCATCACTTCAACTCACCATCACCATTGCAAGTAAGCAAGCACGAGTGCCCATAATGGGATGGTATAATGGTAGTTGCTGCTGCTGCGAGCTGGTGTCACTCACTACTGCCGGCTGCACCGGGATTTTCGAGAAGTTTTTTGTTTACAACTGCCAACAGCCCTAAGTATATAATTTAAAGGAACGAGAAGGGTACGGTTACGGTCGCTGTCGCCTTTGCCGTCTATAAATTTGTCTACTCCACTACCACCATAATAATCACATCATGGTCAGGGCTTAGGGGGTATTCACTCGTCTGTTAAAGCGCCAGAGCTTTTTTGAGAGAAATCAAACGAAAATGTAATGTATGGAATATATCTTCTATATACGAATACGAACACAGACGATGTCGGATTTGCTGCTAAGCAAAACTTAAACAATACCAGGCAGAAGTTGCCCTTGCCAGTTCCAGACCAAACGACAACTCGAATGTATGTATGAATTAATGATGATGTTCGTCGTTCGTATCAGTTGGGGAAAATTACTTCGTTGCTGGTTGATGTTCGTTCGCAATGTTCGATGCTATCTCTCTGACTTTCGGTGTCAGATCACAGATTCTTTAGTGTTAAATATGTATTTTTTGCAGCATTGCATTGACGGTTTCTGTTCTTTGTTTTCATTTATCTCATCATTTTTTTTAGAACACAAAATGTTCCAACGAGATACAAATTTGAGAAACTTGGTACTTTCAAAAAGTCAACTGTCAATTTTGCGTTATCCACTTATTTACAAAATTATTTACATATTTATTAATTTTAAAACTATTTACAAAACACAAAGTAAATTTAAAAACTAAAATCAACATACATACATAGGTACTAATGATTTCTTTGGGATATTTAAACAAATTTCATTCAGCAAGACACGAAACCAGTGAACTACTGACTACGCTGCGCTAGAGCACATCGTGTGGCAATCTTAAGTAACTTTATTTATCAATTGTAACGACAGACTACCTACCTATTACAATTTTTATTAGGTAGTTCGCATAAGTTTGTAGTTTTTTTTATCTTTATTCTTAATTTTTAATTATTTTCATATTTTTTTCGTATTATTTTAAGAAGAACACCACTTAAAATGTATTTTTATACCTAATAAGAAAAACTTATTGTTTTATAAAGCTAACTTATTAAAATTCAAGCCCTACAATACAAAGTTTATTTTTGCCGATACCATTTTTATTTGGCCAGTAAGATTTTCTTCATTATTTTCATAGGGCACTCTCCTTGGATTAAAAACCGTTTTTCTGCGAGTTCCATTTAAGATATACCTATGCCTTGTAAATAATATTGTAGTAGCAAATCCTTTCCTTAATTTTTTTATTTCAATCCAACGGGAACCCGTTAATGCTAGTAAGGTGCTAGCTAGATATAGTAAAAAAAATTAAAATTGAATCATCGTCAAGACAAATACATACCTAGGTATATGTACCTAATTAAATAGTACCTATGCCTACTTTTACAAAACGCTTATATCTCTATCTAGGTGCTTTTTTGCTTGCTAATAAGGTTTAAAACAAGTGCGCCAATATTACACACACATATCCAAAGTGTAAAATTTGCAATGCTTTTAGCGAGCGTTTTTATACTACAACGCCATTGCATGATGCTTTGTTTTATTTTTTTTTTTTCGTGTTTTAAATTCTGATGAAATAATTTCTAGGATGTTTTGAAAGACAGGAAATACAAAACAAAGAACGTCACATTATAAATTTAATAATATGGATAATACAACAGAAAAAAAAATATACCTACCTAGGTATCAGGAAAACAAAATTATTGTCAGCTTTCGTGAATATGGGCATTTAATATTTATAAAAAAGATAGGTAAACACTCATACAGAGGTGTTGTTATTCATTGATAGAGAGGTGGATAAGGCAAGGTTGGTGAAGTGAGGTGTACTTACCGAATCTGCTTATATTTTGCCGGTATGTTGTTGACATTAACGTTTTATTTTTGTTTTTCAAAGAAAAAACGATGAATCAATTAAACAGCAATTTTCAAGAATATATAAATATTCACAATTTCATAACCAACTATTAAGCTGCAATATTCGAAATAAAATTGAAATAATTTTATTATGATAGGTTTGAATAGTTAAGGATAGGTAACTCTAACACTTCTGATTCCTTGAAAGCCGGTAGGTTATTATGTAGGTACCTACTTATAGGTATATATTGTTGTTTTATTTTGAAAAAATTTCAATTTCAAATCACAAAATCACTCGTTAGTTAAAAAATATTATTTATATATTTTAGTTGCTCGAATAAAATCTGTGGCGCTTTGTAGAGTGTTAATCTAAGGAATTGGCTAGAATTCGGTCGGAAATATAAAGAGAATTTTTTATTTCGAACGTAGGTATAAAGAAAAAGGTTTTTTAATACTCTTTTATAAACAGAGGCACGACCGTGTCCGATACAAACAACTTTTGCACTGAGAAAAAGAAAAAATCTTTATTTCATTCTAAAAGTACTCAATAGACTGCAGACCTACTACACCCTACAACATACTACAGAATTATTATTTTGTCAGAAGATATGTATAGGTTTGGTTGTGTAGTTTATTAGCAGAAACCAGCAGACAACAGAAACTTGGACAGTAGACGACGACAAGTCTTACTGGTTCGTTTGTCGCATCTGGTCATCGTCGTGTCGCGTCAGTCTCATTTCTTATAGAACTTCACACTTACAACACAACACTTTAGCATCAGCAAGCAACTTTATACAATGCAACAATCATGTTCCATGCAGAATTTCTGAATGTTCGTTGTTTGATTTGACGAAAGATATGAAAGAAAATGAAAAAAAAAAAAAACAGAAAATCTCCTATCAAATGAAATGTAGAAATTCTACTGCTGTATAAATTCTTAAATGCCTTCTCTGCCACTGCCACTTGCCAGTGCTGCTGCTATTGCATTTTGCATGAAAAAGCGCTACGAACAGAAAGTATGTATCTATACTTTTTCTCTCTTTTGATAAAAGAGTGTCTACATTTCTATAAAATAGAGAAGAGGTAAGCAAAAGAGTTTGCTGTTATGAGTTTTAGTTTTTCGATTCGTGTTGTTCTTTCTTTTTTATCCAGTAGTAGGTCAATTATTCCAAATGAGCTTGGTGGATCACTTAATAGCTCTCATTGGCAGAGTTGTATTTTCCTCTTATGAAAGCGATTTTACAAGAAAATTTCTTGACACAGTATTTGATATTTGAATGGAAAAACTGGAAAGATCAGTTTTGGTAGAAGTCTGTAGAAATTGGTAAAAAAACCAACCCACACATATGTATATTAGATTTTTGTCCACTTAGACACACTATATTTTGTTAGAAATATTTTTGTGGCGTTTGGTATAAATGAGATAACTCCATTTTTTGAGTTTTGCAGAAAACGCATTTGAATGTTTTTCAAGCATTGTAAAAAAGTGTTCTAAGTTTATTCATATATGTACATACTCTTATGTAAAATTTGGCAGTTATCATAAAAATTAATTTATTTTTCGATTATATTTTTAAGTTTATAAAACAAAATAACAGGGCAAGAGTATGATAGCCCGGGCGCCGAGAAATGATAACGGATTTTTGTAGAACACGGCAATACAAGCATTTTTTACTATGGGAGAGGGGGGGGTCTATCTCCCCCCGTTTGGGCTGTAGGGGCAATTTAAAAAATATGTACGTTAAATAGAAAGCAATTCATTAAAAAATAACGGTAATACTTAAAATTAAGTTTTATACGTTATTTTAAAGCCAACATTCTATTATATTAGCCAGTCTTTAAATCAAGTCAAAACTATGCATAGTTTTTGAAAAATCTAATTTTAAACTCAAAATTTGAGTAAAAAAAAGTTAAAAAAATTTTAATTTTAATATTTCAAAACCATATGTTTATAAATAATTTTTTTTTAATAATTTGTTGCTCTTATTAACTTTCAATCAAAAACTGAAATTAGATGATTTTATGCTTTTCAGTTTTTGAGAAAATTGAAAATAACCACAAGCACTATTTTAATTTATTTAAGTTTTATTTTTGCTTGAGTGGGTTTATTTTGATAGTAATAATGGTAGGTGCGAGTTTGGGTATATGTATGGAACAGTGGGGTGTGTGCGAGTTTATATGTATGCAACAGTGGGGTGAGTATGGGGGGGGGCATGCTACCCCCTGCAGCCCCCCTGCTTGAGCCCACTGTAGGATTTGAGGTAGGTGCGAGGTTGGGTATATGACACACCGAGGTGTGTATGGGTGATGCAACCCCCCTGCTTGGGCTCATATATATAGGATTTGGGGAGAGTGCAAGGTGGGGTGCATGCAAAGTTTCTTTTGCATTTAAATAAGCTAGATTTAGGAAAAATTAATTTATCCTAGGTATATCTTAATCCATATTCGATTATTACTATCAAAATAAGACTACGTAAATACAAAGCAAGGAAAATATAATTTAATTAAAATATTTTTTTGGTAATTTTCAATTTTCTCAAGAACTAGAAGAGTTTTTGATCAAAAACAAATTAAAGCAATGAATTCTAAAAAAAAAAAAACAACAGTAGGTAATGCTAAAGTTTTGAAAAATTGCACTTTAAACCTTATTTTTAACTTTTTTTGCCCAAATTTTGAGTTCAAAATTAGATTTTTCAAAAACTATGCACAGTTTTGACTTGATTCAAAAACTGGCTAATAAACAAAAGTGTTGGCTTAAAAAAATGTATAAAACTTAGTTATAAGTATTACCCTTATTTTTAATTATTTATTTTCCATTTAACGTACATATTTTTTAAATTGCCCTACCGCCTAAACGGGGGGAGACAGACCCCCCCTCCCATAGTAAAAAATGCTTGTATTGCCGTGTTCTACAAAAATCCGTTATCATTTCTCGGCGCCCCGGTTATCATACTCTCCCCAATAACAGCTAATTCGAAGTTAAGAGCACATTAGATAAATTCATAAAAAAAAGTTAATTTTTCGTAGTTTTTTATAATTTTATGAAAGAAATAGGTACCTAACGGAATTCAATGTTAAGAACACTTATCTTAATTTTTTTTTTTTCAAATTAAAGAAAAATTGTATTCATGGTAATTAATGTTAATAAGAGTAAAAACAAACAACAGAATTCATCTTAAATGAGATAAAAAAGTTTATTGTTCATAATTTTCATCGCTATCACTCATATAAAAAACGCTTCTTGCGACTGAGAAAGAGTATGTTTTAAAATTTGTAAAAAATATGATAAATTGGGTCGATAAATGGCAGCAGATCTTAGATATCATTCTGTTCTATCCGATCGGAACGGAAATTTCTCCGACTCATACAAATTTTTTTTTATGCATAAAAAAAAGAAATTGAAAGCATCTGTTTTTTTTTTTAATATTCGTCGAGAACTTGAATAATGTATTGTTTTTGCTCTTCATCTGTACTTAAAGTTTGATTATATTCTGAAATTAATTTAATGAGTCTTTCAGGTACAACGTTGACAACCCTCAAATTTTTAACCAATTTTAGGCCGTATTGCTATAGTCTTCATCTAAATGACATTTAGTCTTTATCTTCTTTATCGAAGAATTAACAATTAATTTCAAATCTTCTTTGAAAAATGTTATAGATTCCGGACTGATAAAAAAATTCTATAACTTTATAAAACAAAAATTTTTCTCGGCGAATATATATTTTGTATTTTTTTTCTCAAAAAAAAAATCGCAAAATATGACGTTCACCCCTTTATTAATTATATAATTTTTTTTGTACAAAAGACTTGAAATGATCAAAAAGTGAAAGATAAATTATAATTATTGTTGTTTTTAATTAAAAAAAAATTAATAAAAGATGAAAATATTTTTTATACCTTACCTACATTATACCTATGACCTGTGCCAAATTTAAATTGTATATCCATTAACTCCTACGC
Organism: Syrphus vitripennis; assembly: GCA_958431115.1. Lineage (NCBI taxonomy): Eukaryota > Metazoa > Arthropoda > Insecta > Diptera > Syrphidae > Syrphus > Syrphus vitripennis. The sequence continues at coordinate 408,519 of OY288111.1, forward strand.
CCTAACGAATTTTTTTTAGTAAAACACTAAAAAAATCTCTCTTGTATGGGAAATTTCAAGTGCTCGGTGGCACACTTCACTTTTTTCGCCGTTTAGACAATAATCAACAAGGTTTTTGAAGATATTTTTTAAAGCTAGAAAACTACTGTCTAAAGTTAGACAACGGCTAAAAGTCAAACAAAGATTATAAGGAAAACTTTAATAGTCCAAGCGGGGACCGTCAGATCTCTTAATTCATCGGGATATAATTTCTAACACTGATGGATAGAAAAATTAAAAAAAAATACGGCCAGGGCTTGCCTAGCGGACTTCCGAGTGCATGACGTCTAAATCGGACCACTTCCGGTGCGTTTGTTTTAACCACCACTTAGATCATCGAGTTGAGGGTTAGCTAGAATTTCAAACGATATTATGAAATAGAAAAAGATTTAAGGTTTCCTAATTTACAATAGGTGCGTGGTGTTGGCAACCTTCTTCAAAAAAAACTGTTTTTGGCCAATTACTTAGCTCATCGGGTAAAAGGTTTTTACCTTCTTCTAGTGTCAAACTATAGAACTCTTCGAGATAGGAATAAATAAATTGTTGCCTAATTATGAATGTGATGTTTCAACCCTCTGAAATTAGAGAAGTTGGTACTGAAGACAAAAAATACTTTATACATTGCTTTCACTTTTCTTCACTTTTCAAATGGGCACATGGCAACCATAAAATAAGGAAAAAGTCCAATAAAGACCAAATTTTTTGTAATAACTATTTATTATTTTTTATAAATTTCTACCGTATCGAATGAAAGCTGAGAATCTGGGTATCGTTAGTGTTGTTGATTTGAAATTTTGCTATGTCTCTATTTAAAATTCGACTTGTTTTTCTGAAGGAAAGAGTTTCCTTGTCATTTTTTTTTGCAGAATGGTTCCAGATGTATTCACACTTATCAAAAAAAATTCGTACACGTCCCCAAGGGTGAATTTCTGTTTTATTAATACAAGGTACAAGAGTCAAGGGCTTATTGGTTCTTGCCCTGCAAAGTTTGTTTTATCTATACAAGGTACAGAGTCGTAGAGATTTTATTTTATGTCAAATCAAGAAAAGATCATGTTGAAGATCCTTCTGAACGGGTTGGGTGAGGCAAAAAAAAAACTCTTTATAATTTCTTCTTTTTTCCCAAATTAAAATTTTGAAATTTTTTTTCAATGTTTAATTTTATTAAAAGTAATTAAGTTATAAACCTAAGATTTTTTAATTTACAATAAAATATAAAAAATACAACACACGTGTCAAAAAAAATGTATCCATCAATAAAAGTTTCTAACCCCGTTTTTTTCTTCAAACGAAAAAACGGACAACCATCCATTAATTATTCATTGAATTAAAAAGTTAACTTCAAGACCAAATGGGTTAAACATACATAAAATAACTATCATCTTCTAAATACAAGATTTATTTGTAAGACATAAAAAAAAAACAAATTCTTCAACAGAAAATTCTGTGAACAAAGTTGTTTCCGAAAAAAAATGTCCTCGAAAAAAAAATGGCTGAAACAAAATGAAAAAAAAAAAATGTAAATAAAAACATTAAAAAAAAGTGTCAAACACAAATCTGTCGGGTAAACGGCAAAAAAAAACCAGTGGATTTTTGGCTGACCGAACAATCAAAATCAATTCTAGATTAGACAAATCTCTTTTAACGTCTGCAGAGATGAGCCTTACTTACGAGAATCCAACCAAATCGAAATATTGATCGTTTAATTGAACCATCACGATTTGGCTTGATTTTTGATTCAATTAATTTTAATAAAACTTTATTACTCAGATTAATGATATATGTTTGACAGTGACATGAATTTATTCGAGCTTAAAAAATCATTCCACTAGCCGCTATTATAATAATAATATAATAACCTATGGGTACTATTTCCATTTTTTTTTATATACATATTTTAAACTATACGCCAAAGTGAAACCTAAAAATAAAATACGTATTCGTCAATTTGCCGTGGTACTAACCCAATTCATAAATACTATATATGAAATCATAAAGGTATAGTTGTGTTCATAATACTAAAAAGAAAAGCAAAAGAAAAGAAAAGAAATGAAATGAAGAAAGGCAGAAAAGCAGAGAAAGATAAAAACCGACAAAAAAAAACCCACACGAGAGAAAGTTATATTAAATTAAGCGGTGGTAGAATATAGTGACCTAGAAAACTATACTAGGTAGTAGGTATGAGTGTTTTTCTCTTTTCTTTTGTTTGTGTTATTGGTAACAGCAACAGCGATCGCCAATCAACCACCATCGACCATCAACAGCACCCAGCAGTGCTGCATATGGATGGTGGTGGCGAACTGGCGACAGACTCGTTTCCACCGCTCAGGAGCAAGCATTTCGGGACAATAAAAACCTTCTAGCTGTGCTGTTGCAAAGCTTTACTTTGATTTAATGACATTAAATGTGTGGCCTTTGGTTAAAAGATGTTATATGCAAAATTTCAAGTTAACAAACAGGTCCATTATTAATAAAATCATTCTAATACGACACTAATTTTAATTTACAATTTCCTAAAAGAAAGTACTTAAAACGAAAAAAATATTTTTAAAAAACATTAGCAACACTAACAATGGCTTTTCAAAGCCAAATCTACATTTTTTATTCTCTTTTTTAAATCAATTGTTTTTCAACATTGGGCTTAATATTTTAAGAAAAAACAAATTTTATAAAAAGGTATCAACGTTAAATAAAAATTGCTGAATATTTTTTGAGAAAATCTATGGACCCGTTGGCACGAGTACGATAACTTGGGCGCCGAAAATTGAAAACGGTTTTTTTTTATATGGGAGGGGGGTTTCTCTTGCCTCGTTTGGGTGGGAGGGGCAATTTTATGAAAATAGTATTAAAAGTGAAAAAAATCAAATTCGGGGGAAAAAAACACAAAAAAAAGGTTTAAAGTGTAATTTCTCAATTCGGTGCTCTTATTGATCCCTAATCAAAAATTGAAAACTAGATTATTTCATGACTTCTAGTTTTTGAGAAAATTGAAAATTACTGATTACTTTTGTATGAGGTTTTAGCTTTTTGACTGCATGTCCCCCATACATACCTCAATTGTTTATACTTCACTACTATTTAACTTGTTTACACTTATTTTGGTCTTTAACAAAATGACAAAAAAAAAAAAACACATTGAGAAATGCCCAACAAATATGTATACTAAGTTTAAAGAAAATTTTATTAAAATCGCTAGAGCCGTTCTAGTTTGTTTTAAGGCTTATGACAGATACCGTTATTTTTGGAGATAAAAAATGCAATTCCGCCTTTAGGGAATAACCTAAAAACTTTAAGTTGCAAGTATGAAGAAAATCGGTTCCGTGATTTACGTTCACAGACAACTATAGTGCGCATTATACACAAAGAAAAATGTCCTAATTTTTGAGATATTACGAGTATGTAATTATGTTAATTCAGAAATAATTTTAATAATAATAATTTCTGACGTAGTTGTGACTTTTTTTTGTTCCATGATTTTGGATTGTCAAAAGAGACAGAATAAAAAGTATATCTGCCAAGTTCAAGTACATACATACATATATATAATAATCTCACATCTCACTCGTGTGCGAACATAAAAATTAGGTCAAAGCCAGAACCAGAACTTTAATTGATATCGTCATAAAGTTCAGAAAAAAAAAAACTGGAAAAGAGATAATATCTTTCTAACTTCTAACACACATAAGCCATAGTAGTATGGTCAGGCTTGAATTTATTCTTAACCAACTAGGCCCAGGCTAAGAGCATCATAAGAGCAGGGGCACCACAAAAATTGGTAAATATTAAGAAACAAATGAAAATGTATATCGCCCATTTGCTGCGATATCGTCATAACTTTAAATTTGTCATTTCGAGATGCGCAAGATATCGATATTGGGAAAAGCTAAAGCAAAAAAGGTTTAACTTATACAATACGCACTTATCGCTGCTTGACACGCGGCATGATACCCTACACCTACATGGCGCACTACATAGCGCATTACGTGGCGCACGACTTGCCGCGCTACATGATACACTATAAGACGCATTTCTTGACGAGCTATACATAACGTGCTACTTGAGGTGCTGCTTGGCGTGCTATACGTGTAAAAAAAACACATATAGTTACATAAAAAAATAGAGTACCTTAGGGCGTAGCGTCTAATCTAAATCCGGCACGAATTGAGTATGATCGTTGGGTATGTTTAAAGAAAAACTATGATTGGGGCTTTACACATTTTAGTTTTCAACTACTTGCTTTTGGTTGTGTTGTAAATTCGTGTGTGCTTTTATCTTCAAATTTAAATGTACTTTCTGATAAACTGAAAGTTTTTTTTTTGTGCTTCACTTATGTTTACACATGTACAATAAAATGGACCAGAATCTTATTTTTTTCATTTGAAATTTCAGTGAAAATTAGATTCTTCTGTTTGGATAAATCGTTTGGATTAGAAATAATTAAAATATAGTAAGAGATAATGTATAGAAATTTTTGTATAGGTATTTTAACTAACGAAAGAAAAACATTAAAAATCATTTGAAAAAATAGTGTTTTGTTTTTGAAAACATTTTTAAGAAAAAAAAAATTAAAATTAATCAAAAATAATTTTTAATTTTAAACAAAATTTAAGCCGCACATTTATGAAACATAAAATTATAAAAAATATCTGTGATTTTTTAAATCATTCTTTTTTACGCACAACACTGATCGGCGACGTATAAGTTTGTTTTGTAAATTTTTTTTTTTTTTTCAAAATTTAATATTTGGCCCATTTTCATTATTGCGGTTTGACAGAATTTCTTGTGACGATTTTTTTGTTGCCAATTTTTTTTTTTAAGACTAAAATTTATATCAGCAAAAATTCTTATATTTTTTTACCACTTTTTTGTAAAAATGATGAGATGAGGACGAATAATTTTAATAATTAAATAATAATAATAAAAATAATAATTAATAAATAAATAATTTTTATCCTCAGGAAAATAACAGTTTGTTCCTATTATAGTGAAAAATAACAGCTATGAAATCACAAATTAGAGTTGAAGTCTTGTTTCAAAGACTACGAAAGTTCCCTGAAACTTTACGCAATGTTTGGTACTTGATATTTTCACCGAATTTTCCAAATATGAATTTAGATTGTTGAGCTAGTAGAAAAATTAACGGGTTTACCCAAAATTCAATTGACGTTGTTGTTTATCAAATGTCAATTGTTATAAGTGTGGCAGATCACTATTCTGAACTAAATTCTGAACTAAGAAAAAAATATCCAATATAGGTATGTACCTACATTGAACACGTACTACCCCATGCACAAAGAAATAAACAAAAACCACCATACCTCTACAAAACTAAGTTGTGCTTCCATTATGGAACTAGCAAGCGCGGCACCGAATCGGCCAGACATTTTATTCTTTCCACAGAATGAAGATGTTGAGCTAAAGAAGGTACATACATACATACCTAGTACCTACGAGTATACCTACCCTACATACATTAAAGTAAAAAATGCAATAATAATTGATTGGGGGAGAGAAACATTCCCAGAGATAATAACATAACCTTGAACGAGTTCGTTAATATTAAACATTCCGTTAGTAGAAAAGGGTAGTGAGTCACTTTTTTGATAGTCGTTTTTGTTTTTTTTATTGTCAGAGTCATTGTATTTTTGTTATGCAGTTATATTTTTTTTTTTGATTTTGCTTCTATATTCCCTCTCATTTCTTTTAAACAACGAATAAAGTGAATAGGATGACGCAATTTATTTTATTTGTTTTTTTTTTGAAGTTTTTGCAGACAACGAACCTGCAACGTACAATACTTACATACATAATGTACCTATTATTTTTAGCTCGGGGATGTTGCTTTGTTGATTATTGTTTAGAGGTTGATTTGTGTTCTTATTTTATTTGAAAAAATATGAACATGAACAGAATATTTTTGACGACGCAAAATAGTCATGAATTTTTAAATTCATTTTTTTTTATTAAAAAAAAATAAAATGCATTTTTTTTATTCGAGTGGGAAATTTTGTGAAGGGGGAATTAACAAAAAAAATTGAGATACTCAACCACAAGTACCTGAGTACCTACCTGCCTTTTTCTTAAATTCTATCTCGTCAAAATTCTGTTTTTAATTTTATAAAATAGGATAACTAGAACAGAATTTAGTTCACGCTGAATTTTTTTCAATCAAAATTAAAAAAAAAAAAAACAGAATTTCGGTCATGCTGAATTTTGTACAGCCAGAATTTAGAAAAACAGAATTTGGTTCATGCTGAATTTTTTACAGTCAGAATTTTGAAAAACAGAAATTCAGTCATGCTGAATTTTTTCGCTGTCAGAATTTAAAAAAACAGAAATTCGGTCATGATGAATTTTTTCACTGCTAGAATTTAAAAAAAAAAAACAGAATTTAGGTCATGCTCAATTTTTTCACTGCCAGAATTTTGAAAAATAAAATTTAGGTCATGCTGAATTGCTTGCAGCTAAAATTCAAGTGAGCAATAACTTCCCTAAGCATGGGTTGATTATGGGCAGTTATTTTAAACTGCAAAAAGTAGTTTTTCAAAACGTGTTTGCAGTAATTTTGAAAAAAAAACACCAATTTTTTTTAATTTCGATATTTACCTAACCAAACTATGATTGCTTTTGTAAAAAGAATTAGCCTGAATTTGAATTTCTCGATTAAAACATTGTACCTATGTACATTGTACATATGTACATACCTATCCACCTATACAAAATTTCATAACAATTGCCACCTACCCTACCCATAAACAAAAATATAACTTCGTTCTAAAATCACCACGCAGTTCTATTAGCTCCCTCTTACTACAATAAATTTTTTATCAGTCTACGATTTTAAACGCAGCTGTCCTGGCTTACACTGCTTCAAATCGAAAAAAAAATTATTTTTGTTTGTACAGTTTAATCTACAAGAGCACAAAGCAAAAAAAAGCAATAACAACATCACACAATGACACAATATGTACATCATCCAACAGAAACAACAAAATATGACATAAATTTTGTTTAAATTCTGCGGCGCAACGCAATGGGTCATCAACCTTTATTTGCACTCATTGATCTGTGTAAAGCTAATGTCTGAACCAGAACTTGAGATTTTTGGGTTGAAAAATTTGAAGGTCGTGTTCGTTTTACCTATACGTGGATATTTTGTGCTACATACATTTATATTTTTGCATGAAATGACGCGCTCTTTTAACACACAACTCATTGACTATAGTACTATACACAAGACACAACATGCTCTCTCTCTGCAACTAGTCTGGTATATTGGTTTGGTTTTTGGTATATTATAATGGCGTTGTCTATGCATTTAAAAAAAGCTTCTTTCAACGAACATGTTTGAATTGAAATGAATATGTGTCAATACGAACCTCCTCAAAGCTTTCAGGTTAATATTCTTTCACATACAAAAGACAACAATAATTATTTTGAGATGAGATACGACAAAGAACCAATTGAGACACGACGCAACAAGTCACTCTCGCCCACTCCCTACAAAACTTGTTTTTTTTTATTTAACAAAGAAAAACGCCAAACAACTTACTGACCAAAATCTTTTGGATTTGTTTATTAATAAATTTGGAATTTTTTCCCTTTTATTGCGATTCAAAGAATTGAAACATACTCGTAACTTCATTTAAAATAAACTATTCAACTAAGCTGAAAATCAAATTATAGTTTTAATTTAAAAAAAGGACATTCAAATTTTTCAAAATTAATAGCTTACACAAAAGCAGGCCTGCGCAATCTTTGCTGCGCAAAAATGCGAAACATTAAAAATGTAACTGTAGCGAATTAATAAAATACGAAAAAATAAATAGTGAAATATAGTATGATATAGGTACCTATGCGACTTTATGTAATGCGAAAATATGGAATTCGAGATAAAAATTGCCAAGGGAATTTTACAAAGTGATGACTTCGAGAAATTGTTACATAGAATCTGTCAAACAAACATTTTCATAACAATTAAATGTAAAATTGTTGAATTGCGAAAAAAGAAAGAAATTGCAAAATAATCATTGCGACATGAAAAATGGCCCTTACTCAATTACCTACGTTTTTTTTTATGATGATAGTGCAATCAGATGCGCAAAATATACCTAAGGGATTTTTACCTATGGTATTTTTCAACAATGATAAAACGGTTTACTCTCGGAATTTTGTATGGGTCACAATTCTGCTTTCGAAATTCTGCCTGTACAAAAATTCTGTATGAAAAAAATTCCAGGAGGCTTGGCGACGTTTCCTGAGGTCAACCCGACGAACCTTAGGGTACGCCTTAGAATGAAACAGGAGTGAATTTTGAATCCGATTCTTTGAATTTTGAAAGTTCTCAAAACACAGAAAATCTCCTATTATTTAATTTTTTTTCCGGATAGTTAATTCACGGAACTAAAAGAGCAAAATTCGTGTTCTTTAAAAATCGAAATATTTTTTTCAAATCGATGCGTTTTCTTAGTCTAAAATGAGGCGTGTCTAAGCAACGTGCGTACATTCCCAAGATATTTTTTGTTTTTGAAATCAATTATTAAATTTATGTTTTAAAAAAAAACTTTCAGTTCCATGGGTGGAATATTTTTTGGATTTTCAAGGTGTGAAAATCAACACATTTTGCTTGGGTGCGCGAAAAAAATGTATAAAAGACAAAGCACAATATCGACGAATTTTAAAGTTCAACCGATTGGAGTTAGTTTTTACTCAAAAAAAAAAAATCTTCAAAATGGAAGACGTTATTCCTGACATGGATTGGAATGTGAACACAACTTATGCAATTGGCCACTACAGGACATTTTGCAGTTATTTAGGCATTTGGCCATCGAAGGATCGACTTTCATCTGGATTAAAAGTGGCATTTTATGTGGTTCTACAGGTATGAAAGGAAGAATAAAACATGATAATGAAAATGAAAATCTGTAATAAAATTTCTTTTTAGCTGCTAACAGTAGGGATTTTTCTACAAAGACTACTTGTTTATGGTAACTGTGGAACAACTCAGGAAATCGTTGATACATTTACTGTAGGCATGTCATCCACACAAATAGGTTTAAAATGCATATTCATTTACACGCAACATGATAGATTCAAAAATATCTTAGATGCCACAGTCGAAGATTGGGCTCTAACCACTGATAAAAAATCTAAATCTATCATGTTGCAGTTTGCAAAAGTCGGACGCAAGATATTTTACTGTCAGGTTTTTTTGGGACTATTTACGGCGGTTCCATTGATTTTGGGTGAAATCCCACATGGAATCGAAATTTTTAACGAATTTGATAATAGCACCTCAGTGGTAAGGAATCTAATTTTGGCTCCAAATTGCTGGGTCCTTCAATCGTCGTCAACACCATCGTATTACCTATTTTGGAGCTTGCTGGCATTGTATGTATTTTGTGTGGCTATGGCAACAGTAGCGTGTAACTTAATAGTCTATGGATTTGGCCTGCATATTTATGTCCAATTTGAGCTGTTATATCTAAGCGTGGAAGAACTCGACGCCAGTAAGACACCCAAGGAACAAAAGGAATTTATGAAGAAATTCATCAAACGTCACAATAGAATGTTGGATATGGCGAACGAACTTGAAGACGCTTCGACGGCTGTTATATTTTCGGAAGTTTCAGCAATTGTAATTGTTGGCTGTATTGCTGGTAAATATAAGTCAGAATTAAATTCTATTAAATCACAAAAAAAAAACTGTTTGAGAAAATGTTCTCAAAAAATAAAATTTTTGTCCATCATCATTGTATGTAAATAACTGATTACTGAATATATTTATTATTTTTTGACAATTCTTTTCTGTAAAAAAAAAGAAATTTATCAATTTTTTTTTTAAACTGGCAAATCGCGTACAGATTATTTATGCCAAAGAAAGGCTAAAAAAAAATTATAAATTTTTCGAAAAAAAAAAAATTTGGTCAAAAAAATTATTAATTTTTTTGAACCGCCTCGCGCCTATCGAGTCATTCAGTCTACCATTCAATCAGTGGTGGTCGTAACTATAATATATATTTTGAAAAATTACCTAATATTTTTTGTTACAGGAACCCTATTTCTTTTGGCAATGCAAAGTGGTGATCAGGCTGTCCTAGCTGCAATGGCTGGACGTATCTTTCTTGTTTTCATTCAATTATTTATTTTCTGTTTCATGGGCGAGAAGTTATCTATCCAAGCCGATAAAATACAAAACGCTGTATATAATAATTGTCCTTGGTATGAATTCCCACCACAAATTGGAAAATATATTATAATGATTATGATGCGAAGCAATTATCCATTTTACATCACTGCTGGCAAATTTTACATAATGAATTTGCTTAATTTCAAAGAAGTTGTCAAATCCATGTTTTCGTTTTTTTCTGTTTTAAGACTAATGTTACAGAATTAGAGATACATTTTTAATTTTTGCTTATGATGTTGTGTATTGTGTAAGTTTAGTTTTAGTTCGTTTTTTAAAAATCCACAATTGTTTTCTTTTTGTTGGAAAATTTTGATAAGTATGCAATAAATTTAAAAGTATATAAATAAATTTGGAAAACTAAAACATCCGTTACTTTGCAGGTACCGGTTCCTTGAAAAATATTTGAAATGAACAAAATCAGTCATAGGTATATCTTTGTATATGAAAAGCATAATCGATATCTCTGAGAATTTGCTCATAAACCAGCTCAATATATAGACTGTGATAATTTCTGTTTAAATTATTTGTTGCGTTTGCTTTAATATTGTTTTCTTTTTTTTGTAAGTACATAGGTACTATTTATTTATTTTTTTTTTCAAATTATTTATTTGTTTATTTGTTTATTTGTTTACTTATTTATTTATTTATTTATTTATTTATATATTTATTTATTTATTTATTTATTTATTTATTTATTTATTTATTTATTTATTTATTTATTTATTTATTTATTTATTCATTGATTTATGTATTTATTTATTTATTTATTTATTTATTTATTTATTCGTTTTCATATTTATTTATTTGTTAACTATTTATTTATTTTTTATTTATTCTTTATTGTTATAATTTTCCTCGTTTATTTGTTTATTTATTTACTTATTTTTTTTTTGATTTTTTTTTTAAACATTTTTTTTTTCTTCTCTCTAACTTATTTACTATTTATTTATTAATTGTTAATCTTTTTAACTGTTATTTTTCTGTAATTTTTACTATTATTTTTTTTTTGTTTTTCCTTTTTTTTTTTACAATTTTTCAAATGAAGGTTTTTTTTCGTATTTTCCTTCAATTATGTACTTTATTCAAATTTTATTATTCTTTTTAGTCACACAAGATAATGTTTCAGTTGAAAGATAAATGTATCATATCTCTGAATTGTAAAATGTGCGGTCACAGACTTTTTTGAAAACATTATTACGAAATAAATATATCTATCTATCTAGCATAATTCTATCATGACGAGTATATTTTAATGTTTCCCCGACCCTTGTGGTGGCGCTACAAAATTTTAGGCGTAGAATTCGATTTGGGGAGTCTTTAAGCATCTGAAATTGGTAATAGGAGCAAGAGGAGACTATTATTTGTATTATTGCAACCAAAAAATAAGCCTCCACAAGCTCACCGCAAAAATTTGAGTAAGCATTGCCCCCACTTTTTAGATGTCGCCCCATTCGACTTCCACCATGATAGTACTATCTATGTTTTTCATATACAGAGTCGGTATGTTAACTTTTTTATTTATAGGACCGCTTTTTCACTTTCTTTTTACTTATTGATCACATGTAAGCTGAAAGACTTTTTGTAAAAGTATCTGATTTTAACTTCAAAATTCAATTTAATTTTCTGTCAAATGAAATTAAATTTTATAAAATAAAATGAAACAGTAATGATTAAATAATTAATAATAATTTGTTTTTATACTCTAAAAACTGAATTGTCAAAAAAAAAATACAGTTAGGTATAAAAAGTGACTGTCAAAAATGCGTTTTTTTTAGTTTACATGCATTTTTATTTTGAAAAAAAAAATATTTTTTATTTCTTTTCTGAGCTGTCTTCAGTTATCCATTGAAACATTCAAATAAACATTTCTAAACATTTCTATAGTTGTCATTTGCCAGATTTTTTTTTGGGCTTATTAATTAATCATCACTTGTGATCCAAAATTTATTATTTTTTTGTTAGAAAATTTCATTTCTGCACATTAATTTACTAAGTAACTTAATTAAATCAAATATATTGTAGCAAAAAAATGAAAACAGCATTTTTAATTAAAAAAAAAGCTTTATTTAATCACACTCATCGTTGACCTCTGAAACAACATGAATCCCTGATGCTGTGCCCACATTCGGATCACACACCGTCCCAGCAATCGCATCCTCTACATTTGCTCTCAAAATTCGAAAATTCACATCACTATAATCAAGCTTTGAATACAAATAGATTGGCAATCGATTGCTCATAACCCAAACACCCTGCTTAACTTGCCGATCGACTTTCAAATCATTTGGAAATTGGATCAGCGACGTGTTGATGGCACCCACCTGCCCAATATTCGAGCGTGTATATGGTTTGCGTGTGTCCCAACAGCCGATGGTATCACGATGAACTTGAGTAAAAAACATAACTTGATTACGATCAATGCCTGAAGTTGATGATTGGCCATTACAACCTCGGCTGCCAATTGAGGCAAACTGTTTTGCTACATCTTGAGCTTTATTGGGCCAATTATTTTCATCGCGCAGAATTGATGTAGGGACCATAAATTCCTTGTAGCTGGCCATGGGATGGAAGTATAAAATTCGATCATTGTTTTCGATGATCGGTGATAAACTCAAACCGAAAACGCCATCGAGCCACTGGAAATTTAACCCGTAAACGTTGAAATCCGACGCAACAGGATTCGGGTTGAAGTTGTAATTCGTTGCACGCCAACTTCGATTCTTTGCCAAGCTATACACCACAATTCCAAAACGCCACACATCTGTTACATAAATATGTGCATCCTCGCACCTTGCATTGCGCACGTCGACCAATATATTCGAATGTAAAGAATCCTGTTTCACCTGATCAGCAGGCAGTTCGAAAGTTAAGATTCGCTTATTTGTCTCTAAATCGTAGGCCACTATTTTTGGTGGACAAATTTGATTTAGGCTGACAGTGGCGTTCACTACGCCTGCGTCGATTAGCCACATGCGAGAGCATTCATCAATCGAAATCCGATAAACAGACATCAATTTGGAGCAATCGGGATTAAAGGGATCTCCGTGCTCTTCCCAATTGGGATATGGCTGAAGTGATGGACTGAGTTCCTTTGATGGAAATGGTAGCACACTTAAACTTGCTGGAACACCATCCTTCCAACGAGGAGTAGTAACAAATATCCGATTAGCATACACATCGATGCCCAAAGGAAGATTATTCTCAGGAATTAATTCCCTAAAACAAGTGTGAAAGTTTTTTTTTTTAACAAAAGAAGAACAAAAGGCCTTTTTCCTTTCAAAAGTGTATAGTCGGAGCAAACAATAAAATAGACATAATATTCACTAATTTACAATCAGTTTTTTTTTTTGTTATTATTTGTCTCCATAAATTTGCTGCGATGGCTTAACACTTTGAAATAAAAAAAAATACAATATGTATAACCTAAACTTACTTATTTGCAAGAGCAGCCTTTCTTCGAGCAAACGTTGGATAATCAAAGTCCAAATATTTCCATTCATTAATCACTTGAAAAGGATTTGATAAACTTGCAGTATTTTCTCCAAGGACAATTGGTGGTAAATAATTATTGTTTATGTTTGAAAAAAGTGTCCCTTTGATTGAAACAATACACAATCCCAGGATCAAAGGAAAACTCAATTGTAGCATTTTTGTAATATATGTTGGTGATGAAGCCAAGCAGAGTGTAAACTACTAGCAGCAGGCTCAAGAAAATAATTTCTTACACTTCTTGCTTTATTGAACACTACTTCTTGCAAAATAAAGATTTTTGTGAGCACCAACCGAATGGTAAGATGACAAAAAAACAATTAATGTTGGCGCTGAAAAGACCAACTTATCAACAAGACCTGATTCAAACTATAAATTCGTTGCACACAGTGGGACAGGTTGCTTCTTATTATGACTCAGTATAATATTTTTACTTGTAAATCGTTTTTTTTTTTTCAATTTTTATATTTACATAGGAGACGAAACCAAGATTTATTTTTAATAGATATTTATATTAAAAGTAATATTTATTGATTTGTTTGTTTATTTATTTATTTAATTGTTTGTTTGTTTATTTATTAAATAATACTTATTTAAAAAAATAAGTATTATTTAATATTTAATATTTATTTAAAAATAATTAATTAATATTTATTTAAAAAAATAAGTATTATTTAATATTATTTAATTCAATAATCCCACTGTGGGTATCATATCTGTTATGCCTGCCTTACGTCCGTCGTGTCGTCATAATTGCCACCGCCGCGCCGCGCCGCCGCCGGTTGTAATGTTTTTGCAATTTCTTGGTGCGATTAAATATAAAGTTCCTATGTACACCTCAACGAGTTATACCTGTTTACCAACGGTTTGTTGATCTACTTGTGGTTGCTTTCAATAATAACAATTTTGAAGAGGCTAATGGTTTTAATGGTAACAGTCGCAGTCAAAGTAAACTATTTAAGAAAGGCTTTTAAAAATTGACGTTGTCTGGTCAAAAAAGATTGCTTAGATAAATAAGCATGTTTTTAAAAATAAATTGTATCAAATGATGTTTCTTTGATTTGTTGCTGTTTAAAAATCTGCATAAGATATACGAATGCCTTTCCAATTGATGTGAGATAGATAGTTCCTCTTCGGAAACGAAGAGAAATTCGTTTCACACGTTCTAGACGGAGTAAATTTTTCTACCAAAATACCAATCAAAAAGAACATTTTGAACTTAATTTTTGGAGAAAATTTAAATTAAGGATGGGCTCACAAGATCCGTTAACCTATTAAACTACGGCCGTAAATATTTATGAGCACTTTATGACTTGCCAAGTCCTCACTTTGCCGAGCAAAAACTTGTTTCAAAACTTTATGACACAATAAATATTTGAGCACTGGATAAATCCAGTTTTAAATACCCAATTCATATTCCTGCCAAGAAAATTTAATCTAAATGACACTGACAGTCAAATTTAAAAAATTTCTATTGGGTATAAATCTTTTCTAAAACACCAGAAATTTTTCAGATTTTTTTTTTTGGAAAAAAAAAACCCACCAACCAATAATTGAAATGAAACATAACTTCGGCGTCTACTGTAACTAGGTATTATAATTTTTTTTCTTTTTGATTTCAATGAAAAAAAATTTGCTTTTAATTGAAAAACATTTAATTTCGTAAGTGAAATTTGACACAAATCATGTCTTTCAAATAAATAAAAACAAAAACAAGTGGGATAGGAATGATTAGTTATGATTTGTTGTACCACGTCAATCGTGAATAAAAAAGAGACTAGGTAGGTCTGGTTAGATAACAAACTGAAGTTAGAAAGCTGCAAAATCAAATGGAGAAAACCTTGGAGGAAAAACAAAACAACTAAAATAAAACCTTGATTTACGATTTTTTATGGTTTCTTAAGAAATAGTTATTTTCAAAAACGTACGCTCCCTTGAAGAAAAAAAAATATACAGGAAATTCCCATGTCCCAACACTCTAATGCCACATGCTTCTGTAGGCCAAACGACATCATTTATAGGACATTTAAGACTCTTCAAAACCAACGGAAAACATTCGGTGACGTCGACGAAATATCAAACTGGTGTCATATTGTTAAATCATAGTCACCAAATTGTTTCGTACTCTTTGGTTAGATCCTTTCTCCCGCTTTTTAACCTAGCGCGATTAGTTTCAAATTGTACAATACTGAGAATCGACGACAGACAAATTTTGAGCCATTTAAAAATAAATCGTGAGCCCTTGCCAAAATAAAATAATTGAGGAAAATAAAAAGTATGAAGAAGATGCCTTAGAACTAAGTTTTAAAGCTAATGCTCTAGCTCGTTGTAAAAGTATTTTGAATTTATAATGTTTCCTCTGAAAAAAAAATTATATATATGAATGGTTTAACGGCACCAGAATAGTATTTTAAAAAACTTTTTTTTTTTATGGAGCACTCGTATTTTCATATCACAAGTTTTATAACTGTAAACTTTGAGCACCTGACCTAACTGTAAACTTCGAATACCTATTAATTATACTGAATTGAAAAGCGAAATAGCATTGTTCCAATCCAAAAAAAAAAGCACTAATAAGAAATAAATAATGTTAAACAAATCGAATAGAAAACAGCTTATTAATTTTTCTTTCACCAGCTAAATCCAGAAAAACAAAAACAGGCTTTTCGGTGGAAACCAAAAGGTCTAAAACCACCATCACACACTGCACTAAAAAATTTGGGACTTATGACCCTCGGGGTTATATCCCTGCGCCTACATGCTCTCCACTTCAGTGGTGTGTTCTTTTTCTGTAACGAAATTATATGCATATGGGCACGATCAGCAGAATTAAAGGCCTTGTCAAAAAATTATCGATCGCGCTCTGTTTGAGAATACCTTAAGGCGCTGCATTTGCTTAACATTTGACAGCAACTGCTGTCAATCATTTGAATTCGACTTTTTTTAATTGGAAAGAATTTGCGAAAAAAAAATATTCTTTTGAAAAAATATCAACAATTAGGTAGTTTTTTAGAGATCACCCTGATCTGTGTGTTTTATCTTTAGAGCTTGTTCTATATGGATCATTAACGATAATAAAATATGACTTTGAACTCAATTTTTGTTTCTTTTTTTTAAGTACATATTTAAGTTTTAACCTGCTCTGAAGGAGATCACAACTTCGAAAGGTGGGGCAGTGTTTTCTAAATTAAAAAAAGAGAAAACATATTTGTTTTTGTATTTATTCACTTAAGTTTATTTTTCAGAACATGATTAACTTAATTTAATTTCATTATTAATGACAACAGATACTATTTATTTATGTAAGTATTAGATCAAGATTGTTCATGATTACATTATTAATTTATCCAAAATTTCTTTCACATCATTCATTTTTTTACTTAACTCTAAAACAAAAAACAAAAACATTAAAAGCAGATGAAAATTAATTTATGCAATTAAATTATGGGATGTGTTCAATCTAAGAAAAAAATTTGCTATAAGCGAGTTCCATAGAATATAATTTTTTATTTTTAAACTTAAATTTTAAATTTTGATCGATCAAATAAAAAAATGATCGATTTTATGTGTAAAATTGTAATGATATATATATATATATTTTATATATATATATATATATATATAAAATAGAACCACAAGCTTAAAGTAATAATGGATAAATAATTGCCAAATATAATTGCATAAAGCATTCAACTTTCACACTCGTTTTTGTTATTTTTCAATTTTTAACATTTTAAAATGGGTTTTTAAGAATTGATATAATATAATAGCAATAGAGTACTTTACTTTTACAAATAAAACAAAAATTTCAATCATGATAACTCAAGTTCATCAAGAAATTTATATCATATTAGGTTTTTGATCCGATGCGTCTGTATTGGATACATTATTTTTTCGAGGCCAACTTTGATGATTACTCTGTAAATAAAGTAGCAATAGTTAAATGGGTTTTTGATAAAGCAAACACATTTAATAAAAAAAATATAGAAAAATATGCAAATTTGTTTAAGGTAAAGTCGTACATGCACATCAGTTTCAATGGTTTGAGCTTAAAATGTGACCGCACTGGACAGAAATCTATGGAATGGGTACAAAATCGCGCATGCCATTCGATTCGGGGTTATTTAGAAGTTAGTGTTCGGAATCTTGTACTCAACCCTAATGATATATTATATAACAAAATTTAAAAGAATCAAGACCCGGTAAAAATAATAAATCAAAAAAATCTTGAGACAAAACAAATGATTTTAAAAGATAGTTACATTAGAATTCACTAGGTGGTGTTTCTGCTTCTTACCTGCTGCGTATCGTTACTAACAGCAGCAGTCGTTGAGCTTTGTCCCCCACTACTATTTCCTCCAGCACCTTGAGTCATCCATGATAAAAAACCACCACCTTGATTGCCTGCTCCGCTTTGGCTATTCTGTCCACCGCCACCACCGAATCCCTAAGAGCAAACAAAAAAAAGTAATTATTAGTTTATATTCTCATATATTATTTATAATATAATCACTTGATCTTGAGATTGATTTTGTAAATTGCCAATTAAACCCCATTGATTTAGGGCCGCAGCAACTATTGCTGGATTCATGGAAATCTGATTCAAATTCAAGCCGACTCCAAGTGGATTATTAAGATTCTGGCCTTGATTAGATGGATTTTGACCTTGGGGATTAATACCCAAAGCTTGCAAATTGGGCATGTCTAAATTGCCACGATTTTGATTGCTCCATCCGCCATTGTGTTGTTGTGGTGGCAAGGCTTGACCTTGCATATAAACGTTACCACCGCCGCCACCACCACCACCTCCGCGATTTTGTGGATTATATGCTTGCATTGCATTATCTTGTCTACTCGATGCTGAATTTGATGTTCCAATAAGCCCTCCTCCATTGGTGCCACCGCCAAGTGAACCATTGCCTATACCAGTCATTCCCATGCTAGAGCTTGCGAGGCCATTGCCCATCATGCCAACGCTATTTGAACTTCCGATGCCATGTCCCCCACCCAATCCGCTTCCCACAACACCGTTCATATTACTAGCATAGCCGTTATTGTGGTTGCCACGTTGTCCGTGCTGTGGTAGACCGTGCATATTGGCTGCTGCATGATTTCCATTACCACCATATCTGTTGTAGTTGCTATAATTGCCGGGGTTATTACCACCGCCATTATTTCGAACTTGTTCAGTTTTTGGTGCTGCATTAGAAACATGAACAGATATACCTATTGGAAAAATGAATATACGTTAACACATTCAATCAGAATGTCATTTTTTTTTTGTTGATTAACCTTTGACAATATGATCTTCGCCACATAACGACTGAGCAACATCCGGATCCAAGAAAGTCACAAAACTAAATGCTCGAAATGGTTTTGGTATAAATACATCAGTTACTTCGCCAAACTTCGAAAAATATTCTCGAAGATCCTCAGCGGTCATGTCTTCAGTGCAACGACCAACGAATACCTTACAAGGTACTTGATGTACCATTCCTTGCTATAGAAAATAAAGAAAATATAGAAAATAAAAAATTAAAAAAATCGAAAATTCATAGCAATGTATTCTTTGTATATAAAAACTATAGTACTATCATGGTGAAAGTCGAATGGGGCGACATCTAAAGTGTGCCGGCAACCCTTACTCAATTTTTTTGCGGATAGCTTGTGGAGTCTTTAATCGATATTTATTGATATTTTTTGGTTGCAATAACCCAAACAATAGTCTCCTCTTGCTTCTACGAAAAATTTCCGATGCTTAAAGACTCCCCAAATCAAATTTTAAACCTAAAATTTTGAAGCGCCACCACACAGGTCCCGGCAACATGAAAAAAACTCGCGATGATTTCAATAAAATTACCTTGGAATTTGGTACTTTAACTTCACACCATCGGCCATCGATCAAATGACGTGTTGACAAAACACGTTTCTGGGCCTCATAATAAGCAAATCGAACAAAACCAAATCCCTTCGACTGCCCCGAATCCATATCCTTTTTAACTTGAGCCATTAAAACATCACCAAACTCTTCAAAATGTTCACGCAGACTTTCTTCTGTTGTCTTCCATGGCAGTCCGAGTACAATCAAATCAGTGCAACGTGCTCGTGATTCAACACGTTTTGTTTTTGCTGTTGAATTCTCTAAATTATCATCGCTCTTTCGTTTGTTTTCTAATTTAATTAATTAAAAAAACATGAAAAACTGAATAAATATGCCAAATAAATTAATTTCACCTTTAGGAAAAACGCAGAAAAATATCTGAGTTCCCCATCCACCGTCAGCAGTTGGTGGATAAAATCGTCCTTCATTCAATCGAACTCCACGCACAGCTTTTGTATCTTCATTGCGGTATTTAAGTCCACACGATCCTGGATATTGGGCCTGCAATGTTGATTGCAATAAAGTTCCATCTTCTTCAGTTGGTAATTCAATTGGTTCATCTCCTTCATCTTCGGCAACTTGTACAAAATCCATTGTTTTATATTTTTCTTCTTATTCTCTATACTATAGTTCAGGGCTAACAAGCAAAAATAAAAAAAAAATATTTATAAAAATATATTCAGGAGAAATTCTTATTAAAAAAAAAGAACAAAGAAAAAAACACTCTTAGAGCACACTTTTAGCAAAATATAATAATAAAGTATTTATGTAAATTGTTGCTTAACAAATACAAAATATCAAACAAAATTTTCCAAGAATCACGCCAATTATTTTTTTTGTTTGTTTTTCAATATGTCACAACAACCAAGAGAAAAGAAAAGTAGAACAGCAGTTTAAATTAACATTCATATTACATATATACATTTATATATGATTTGTTCTTCATCACCCAGTTGCAATAAACCTTTATTCTTATTCACAATTCGATTCAACCCGAGAATTTCAAGGATCAATTTCACATAGCGTTTCATACATTCTCAAAAACTCGATTCAAATTCTGTATACAATAAAAATGTATGTATACTTGACTCAAAACAAAATAAAATTATAAGACATTCACTTTGAAATACATCCGTATTTAAAAATTTTGTTGGTTCTTTGGTCAGGGAACCTCACTTAACTTATTTTTATGCAAACTTTCTTAAAAATTGTTTTTTTTTTATGTGGAAACTTTCTCCCGGCATAAGTAAAATTAAGAAGTCATAGAAACATTTCATGTTTTTAGATGAAGATCCTATATTCAGTTTTGCAGAAATATTCATCCTTATGCGAGTTTCGCACGAACAAGATTTCACTTCGAATTTAGAACTGTCAGTTCAAAAAAAAGTATGTTCAGGAACTGATCTCTGATAAAAACATAGAATGATTTCTGAACCTCCTTTACCAGTTGAATATAAAATCCGAAATAAATGTATGTAGTGCTGCAGTTTCCTATTAAACTTGAGGATACTGAGTGCGAAAACACGATTTCAAACCCATTAACAATCGATATATCTGCAAAAAAAACCTTATTAGTCTATAAAAATACAAAACGCTCGATGATGGAGAACTCTCCGAAACGTGTCGCGTAAAATATTTTACTAAAATAAAAAGTTGTGTCTTTTAACTTATGAGCTTTTCTTTTTTTTTTTAAACGTGTATAATTTTCAGTTTTCAACAACATTATGCTTTTAAGCTCCTCTTGGATATCCTTACAAATGCACACTTTCCAATGAAGCAGAAATTTGGTGTTCTCTCAATTGTTAAGCCCGCAGCTTGCTTGCGATTTTTTGCAGAAAGTGGATATCCGAAAGGAGTGGGTAAGGATTATGAAATTGGATTAGCGTAAAGCACTTTCAGCTTGGTAGTGTCAGAAGTTCTCGACATACTTGAAGAGACTCTTTGTCCCTAGTGGATATCTTGGCCAACGCCAGATGAAGAACGTGAAATTGCTCAACATTTGTATGTAAAATACAACCTACCAGGTGTTAATGGATGTATCGATGAAACGCATGTGAACATCATTTCACCGACAGTGAATAAATATTTATTTAACAACAGGAAGGGGATCATGCAGTTTAAATGTTTTGCTTGTAAGTCTAATTTATGTAATGAATGATATTCTAAAATGTGATGTTCCTGTTGCTGTTCCTCTGACAACTTAACTGATAATAGTAAAATTGACTCTAAAACCTACATGTACAGGTATGTGGCAATGCTCTCAGAATTCACACCCAGTTGCTTGTCACGGTTGGAATGTGTGACCTTAGATCAAAAAAAGAAAGTGACTATTTGCAGGATATTAAAAATGAGACCCAAAGAGTGGCTCACCGCAAGCTAAATTTAACAAAGTCCAATCACGTTGCCGAAACATAATTGAAAGAACCAACGGCTTTGTTCTGAATTAATTAATTTTGTCCTTTCAAAAGAATAAAAGTTATTTTGTTTTACAATTCTATTTGAAATAAATAACTTACATTGTAGGTAATTTGCTGTTCTCTTCTTCGCCTCCAATAAATAAGTGAACAATTTAGCTGTGAATGACGTTTGATTCCGCCTGAATTGAGTGCTGCCAATATGGGAAATCTTTCGAACTAAAATTTTTTTCGCCCGAAACTCACAATAGGTGAAAAGAAAAAAGGGATTTATTTTCAAGTGGAATCTTGTTCACATGAAACTCACAATAAGGCTGATTCGCTGATTACCTGAATAATGAAAAAGTGGTTTTCTCTAAAAACGGGAACAAAATTGTGGACTTATCAAATTTATGACTGAATTTTTTCACAAGGTGCACTTGAAGCATTGTTGTCAAAAAATAGAAATAGGCTTCCGATGTTATGGTTAGCACGATATTGCTTGATATTTGCCAATTAAAAAGTTTTGTTTAATTAGGTTGGCGCCTGACTTTATTCTTGACAAGAGATACTCTTAAAGGAAGAATGAGAGTCCTCTGCAATACCGACCATCTCATGAATCGGGAAAATAAGAATTTGTGAAAAAAAAATGAAAAATCTTAAGAGGTTAAAAAAAAATTAACAATCCTTTTTGTGGTTCCTGCCTGGTGTACAGTACATATAATTTTTTTCATAAATAAAATAAGTGATTTAAAATAATAATCAATAAAGCCGGTGGAAAGATTATTTATAATCACTTCCACTTTTCTTATTATATACTTACACATTTTCCAATAAGGCAGACATTAACTTGAATAGGGTAACTAGAAAAAGGCAGACGGAGAAAATCCTGGATGAAACAAATGCAACCACACCTAAACTTAGTTTGGCTCAGACATGGACAAATCCAAAACCGAGAGACATTTTTGAGGTCAACCTGACGAGTCTTTGGGTAAAGCAGTAGAGCGGGAGAGTTTTGGTCCAGTCTCGCAGTCAGGACAACCATCGTTTAAGGAAAAAGGTGAAGAAAAGGGGACAGAAACCGAAGAGCCTTAGTCGAAACTGGAATAAAATTTCTGTAGTCGGAAAAGTAAGAAATTCTTCAATTCTTGTGGATACAGCTGAAGCCTTTTTATTGTTCCAGCTCCGTTGCATTATTTTCAGCCATTTAAGCTCTGTTTCACGGCTCAGGTTTTCAAAAGACATTTCGGAGCGGCTGCGCTAAAAATTTTACAGTAAGAATTTTAAAACAGTCTGAAAAATCGATAGTAGGTATTAAGTACACACAAACAAAAAATTGAAAAAAGGACCTAAACCTTTTTCGGACTGTCTTGTCTCTGAATCAAACAAACATTTAAATATTAAAACAAAAAATAAAAGCTTTCAAACAACACAAAATGTCTTTTAATAAATTTAATAAATTCGACTATTAAATTACATTCAATTTTCAATCTCTCTTCACCTTTCTTTATTTAGAAATAATTTTATTTCGCTACAATATATATCTATATATATATATATATAATATTGTATATATGCCTATATATATATATATATATATATATATATTTCACACCACACAATAAATGACACAATTAAAATATAAGACCCAGCAGCTCTCACAGCAAGGACAATAAAAAAATTAATTTAAAAAAATAGAAAAATCCTTTTGCACTTGCATTCACTCTTTCAGATTTCTTTATCTATTTATTAGTTTTTCTTTTTATTTTAATCACTCTTCAATCTCAACACATATCGCATTCGGCACAGGTTTTTTTTTAATGAATATTTTCAAAAGGATTACAATTTTTAGCTAATATGCTCGAGTACATGGTTTTGTTTTTGAAACTTGAAAGAAAATTAGAAAACGATTTAAATATTTTAATTCGCGATTTTGTTCTTATTGTTTTTAATGAACCACTTTTTTTAACACAGTTGGAACAGAACGATCACAATCATTCCTTCAATGGCGATGGCGATGGCGAATGAAAACGATGTTGGTGTGGAATAGGAATGGGAATAGAAATTGATTTTCATCCTCTTCTTTTGTATTCGAAAATAGAGATTATCAATATAAAGATAGAAAACCTATACATCTCATTTTCTGACTCCCTATGAAGCATAAACCATTTTGTTTTGGCACTCGCAGTTTCACAAAAAATATATACTTCAAAATATGCGCGTGGTCATTGTATATCAATTTGTATAGTACTATCATCGGCACGTTCCACCACGTCGGCCCCAAGCGATCACAGCGCATACTAATTTTCTGGTTGCTGTTTCTGTGTATATACAAGTGCGCCCTCAGATGACCACAGCGCACAACTCAAAAATCATCGTGATGATAGTACTATGCAAATTGATATACAATACGCGTGGTAGAAAAAAACAAAAAACGAAATTATATGTGACACTAACAGCCCTATTCTGCCGTTGTGAGGATCACAATTCACAAGTCACAATTTTTTGTGAGGTTTTTTATGAGTAGTACCTTTAAGGTAGAACTATAATCGTCGAACGTGGTAGGAAGCTAATGTCAAAACCGGACGAAAATTAGCTTTCTGAAACTCAAATGGAGAAGTCAGCCATATTCATTGTATATAAAACTTATAGTACTATCATCACGATGGTTTTTGTGTTGTGGGGTGTGGTCGTCTGAGGGCGCACTTGTATATACACAGAAACAGCAACCAGAAAATTAGTTAGGGGTGTGATCGCTAGGTGGCCGACGTGTGGAACGTGTTCATGAGAGTACTATGCAAATTCATATACAATGGCCATATTATATGCTTCCACCATTTTGATTTTTGTATATATCTCTCAATTCACTTTCGCAGGAGCGGTGGATGAGCGCTCTTGCTATCGATAGCGAAAGTTAACGAAGCCTAACGAAAGCCACCTAATCGCAATAATGGGCGCGTTATATAAATTCCTCGTAATCGCTTCGTTTCTTACGACCACTTCAGCTGACGTTCGACGATTATAGTTCTACCTTAAGTCACAATTACGTATTCTAACGCAAGCCTCTTAAAAAACCTCACCAGAAAATTCACCACTCGAAGGTGAATTTTTGTTTGACATTTCATTCAATCAGCTGTGTCAAGTAAAAAATTTGAAAATCAAAAACAATGGAGAATATAATATGTATGTTAGTGCGTATGTAATAAAATACGATAAATTCGTATTTTATTAAATTTATTTATTGTTTTTATCTTTTAGATGATCCAAAGGGCTTCCAAAGAACAATTGGATTACTTTGTGGAGTTGTTGAGGAAAAATCCCGAACTACTGGCGAATAAAAATAATCCACGAAATCCACAAAGAATAAAACATTTGTGGGATCAGCTTTCACAAGCACTCAATGCGATAAGTGGACCTATAAGAACTTCGGCCAAATGGATATATACATATATGTATATCCATATTTAATATATGTACATCCATTTTCGTTGTCTTCTTTTTTTTATGCGACAGAAATGTCAAATTCGTTAAAAAGTTATGATCTGCTAAAGAGTACATCACAATTTTGAAGCTTTTGTGAGGGTCACAAGTTGTGAGGTTTTTGTCAGAATACGAAAAAAATCACAAAATTGAGTTTACCACACCTTATGAGGTT
Organism: Syrphus vitripennis; assembly: GCA_958431115.1. NCBI lineage: Eukaryota > Metazoa > Arthropoda > Insecta > Diptera > Syrphidae > Syrphus > Syrphus vitripennis. Next base: position 434,165 of record OY288111.1, read on the forward strand.
TTTGCGACTAGTGAGGGATCAGTGAGGTTTGCCAGAATAGGGCTGTACATTTTTTTGCACAAAACAATGGCAGTGACATGGTAATTTGTTTTGCCCAAAAATCACTCCCATGAGAAAAACATACATGTACTTTGCATATGAAAATTATATTACTCTCATGGTAATTGTATATAGAGCTGTGTTGTGTGGTCGTGTGAGAGCGCAATAGAAACAGCAACCAGAAAATTAGTTAGGGGTGTGATCGCTAGGTGGCCGACGTGTGGAACGTGTTCATGAGAGTACTATGCAAAATTGTATACAATGGACATGTGCATTGTATATAAAACTTATAGTACTATCATCACGATGGTTTTTGTGATGTGGGGTGTGGTCGTCTGAGGGCGCACTTTTATATACACAGAAACAGCAACCAGAAAATTAGTTAGGGGTGTGATCGCTAGGTGGCCGACGTGTGGAACGTGTTCATGAGAGTACCATGCAAATTTATATACAATGGACATGTGCATTGTATATAAATTTGCATAGTACTCTCATGAACACGTTCCACACGTGTTTTTTTGCTCTGTTTGACACAGATGGAACCCTCTATCTCACTCACTTTATAAGAAATAAGAGAACGCCATTTGAATTTTCAAGGAAGCTGTCAAATTTAATCTTATTTAAATCTTTTTAATGTGGTGGAAACACTTCAGAAGATTTACTAATCCTTAACGAAATTAACTTTTGGTGAAAACGTAGTATTAGGAATGTTTGGCATCCGTAAAAATTTTCTGTCAAAATCGATTATAAAAAAAAAGCCAAGTTGATGAAAGTTACAAGTTCTCCAACAAATTTGTTAACTCACACCTAACTCTGGATTACAATCCGAACGCGCCCTTAGTTTTAGTAACTTCTTCGTTGTTCGTTGTCAACGACGTCGCGTCGCCAACACATGTGTCATCGCATCCACTGCACATTTCACTCACTCATTTACTCATTCGGTCGTTGCCGTGCGTGTGTCACTCTTTTCGTATCACAAATTTCACAAAATAAAAGTAACGAGTACTATACGAGGCAACCAGCGCGAGTTTCGCGAATTAAAAAAAAAGCAAGAAACCAAAAATTATTTGAAAATTTACACAGAACAACTCAACAAAATTCAAAAATATTTAACTTACATAAAAAAAACCGGTGAACAAAGTATTTCAACAAGAAGATTTTCCCCCATTTCGTTTCTATATTTGTTTTAAAAAACCATACACTTTTGACGTCTCCGTGGACTTTCTCTATACTATTTTAGTGCCTTCTTTATGTTTGTGTATGTGTTTGCGTAAGTGGTTCATTATCATTAATATATGTACTTAGTGGTTGTTTTTTTTGTTGGTTTAATTTTTTTTTAATTCGGCAGAGTCGAGTGTGGGGTACTTTGTAGTACAGTGTGTTCGTCCATTCCAAGGGCTGTGTGGTTAATTTTTGTTTTCTATAAACAAGCCAAAACAGTATTCGAAGATCCATTTCCATAATTTCCTGGTTTTTCCTTATTTGTAATTAAGTGATGATTGAAAATCTCATACTCAAAGGTTTTTGATAATAAAACAAAAAAAGATTACTTCCCCATCTCCTCCATATTTAATCAGAGAACAAGCAAGAGCGAAGTAGAAACAGAAAGATACAAACGAACGGTTAAGTGTATAATAATTGTCATCAGAACAGTAGATAAAGGAAAAAACCTCTCAACTCTAATACTAGGTCTGGTACAATTTTAATTTTATAATATCGGAAGACCAAAAAGAAAATAAAATGAACTAAGTTCTTGCTGTCCACTGGATTTGAAAGGTGAGATTGTTTATAATAAACAAAACAAAAGATTTGATTTATAAAATATATTTAATGTTGAAAAATGAAACAAAACTCCTAAATTCCTTGGTTTTTTTTTGCATCCAAGTACCTTCCTTTTTTTAGTTTTATTTTGTTCATAGTCCAAAGGTGAATATTTCTTTCCTCTCTGATAGCTCGCTCTCTATTTTTTTGTATTCATGTTTGTATGTCCTGTCCTGTTCTTTCTAATTAAAATTGTCTTAGGTGTCTATGATGTCAACCCTTTTCAGCGTTTACGTTACTTGTTGACATGTTTGCAAGGTTCCTTAATTTATAAATTTTCGCCCAGAAATTTGAGTTTGTTTTTGTTAATATATACATAAAAAATATCATTATATATGAAGTAACCAACTCCCCAATGTCTCCCTTGTCGATGCAAATCCATTTTTAACTAATCTTTATGTTTATACCAATTGGGGCAGGAAGATGATCAATTGTTATTTTTATTTTCGTCTATATCTATCTATCTACCTAGACCAATATTTTTTTTTTGTTTAATGAGTTGCATGCATCCAAATTCAACCCCATAATATTCGACAGTAATGTTTGAGATTGAAATTTGCATTTCACAGTTGTTTATTTTTTGTGGTCATGATGATTTGATGAGACAACAATCAAATTTGTTTCTTCATTTGATTTATGTTCATAAAAGTCTCGGTGGAGAACAACTCATACTTCAGGTCTCATTTCCTCTTCGACTTATGAGTAACGCAACGCCTTTTTTTTTTAAAGTTAAATGGAATGAAGTGAATGGTGTTTTGATTGGGTATTTTTAAGTTTAATGCAAGTTAAATTTGTGAGTCGGAGGAAATTGATAAGGACTTCATGAGAATAGTTGTCATGTTTATTTAGTAAGAACAGTTTTCTAAGAAAAGTGGAAAGCACTTATTGTTGCAGGGGCACTAAGTAGTTGAACGAAAACCAAATCAAATCTTAGTACCTACTCCCATCAATTCCTGATTGTTAGTCTTTGGTAAAGCTAGGTACAGATTGTAATTTCCGACTACATTATGTATTCATTTAATTATCAATGTTCATTGTATATAAATTTGCATAGTACTATCATCAGCACCTTCCACACGTCGTCCCCCTGGCGATCACACAACTGACTAATTTTCTGGTTGCTGTTTCTGTGTATATACAAGTGCGCCCCCAGACGACCACACAACACAACTCAAAAATCATCGTGATGATAGTACTATAAGTTTTATATACAATGCAATGTTTCAATAATGGTCCTGGGACTTGACCAAATCTATCGTTGTAGGTTCCTAATTTTGAATTACATATAAAAAAAGCTGATGGTGCAACAACAACTAAAAATATCTACCACAAAAAATTACAATTTTAGTTTAGAATTCTTTAGAATATAATCACAAAATAAAACTTTGAACCTTAGTTAAACTACAACTAACCTGCCGAATTCGAAAGAAATATTCTGAATCCTTGTAAAAAAAACAGCTCATGCTTACACAACTCAGTATCTGAGAAATATTTGGATTGTCAAAAGTGTTGTCTGATAATGGGCGCATTCACAAAGCTAGTGGCTACGTAGTCAAGGGATTCTAATGGCTAAATCTAACTACAAAAGTAGTTGAAATTTGAAAATTTCGGCTAAAAAGTTTGTTGGCACTGATTTTGACGTTTCACAATCAGCTGTTGAAAAAATTTACATATGTTTTTATTTAATTTAAAAATATTGTTTAAAATTCTCAAAACGTTCTCAAATGTTTCCGATTTTGTGTTTGTTTGCTTTTGCATCTGCCATTAATATAAAAGCTCAGGATTGACTAGCTTTGTAGTGAAGTTTTGCATTTACAAAAATCTAGTTGAATTTCGACTACGTAGCCACTAGCTTTGTGAATGCGCCCAATGACTTTTATGACAACCCACGGTTGATAGATAACTAACTGTTTGTTATTGATGAGAAGTTAATTAATCCTTTGTGCTTTTTTCGAACTCAACGTTCAAGTTGACAATAAAGATATTAACAACAATCATAATAAATGCTAATTTCAAGGCGTCGTCAAAATGCTATACATACGCTGCATGCAAGTTAGTTAAAAATTGATCAATTCTTGTGACTGCAGCATTAATTTTTTATTTTTAAACTATTTACCCACCTAAATTTTTGGAGGGTCTATCATATATCGTACCACTTATGCCATAACAATTAATATGTAAAATTATAAAATATTTTTGAAAGTAAATGAACCTTCGATTCACAAAATTACGTTGTCGACCTTTAATATTTCCAACGATTAACCAAACCAAACTAAAATTCGACGATATTTTTATGGCATACATTTTTTTTTGTATTGTTCAAAATGCACTTGTGACATTGACTATTTGATGTCAAAAATTTAAACATTTCTTTAGAGATAATAAATTGAGAAATAAAAATAAATAAAAAAAAAAATACTATTTCAACAATTCTTCGAAAACACGTTCCTTCAAACCAAAAGCTGCTAGTCACCTCTTTCTCAAAATATTTGCTTTCAAGTCATTTTACCCAATTTCGACACCACTTACTAAAAAATGTCTTCTTACAGGTTCTCGGTTTGCTGGTCTGTAGAATGAAAGATTTTATCATTATAATCGGGCTCAAAAAATCGTGTTAATAAATTCCTTTTCAAAAGTTTTTTGGAAACAGAAATAATAGCCAAAAATTTTACGTTTTTATTTGTTGAGTTTTGCGTATCGTCTCATGAAATTGTTTGTATGAGACAGGTGATTATGCTTTTGTTAGATCCAGTGAGATATGTCATTCGTCAAAAAGGATCTGATTTCAAAATCTTTTATTTTTGATTTGATTTTTTAAATTCCATTAAAATAATTGAAAACCTTTGTAAACTTATAAAGCTGTTTTTATAAATTTATTGACAACAAATTTCGTTTTTTTTTTTAATTGCAGTTAATCATTTAAGCCAATAAACACTATCAAGCCAACACTATTCGGATTTATTGTGTCGTAACAAACTACAAGGATTTACAAAGTTTAATTTTTTCTGTTTTTTTTTATGACACAACATTCTCTTCTTTAATTAAAACAGAATACTAAGAAAATACAAATATTTATGAAACAATAATAGATTCTTTGTGTGAATTTACTACATAAATTATTAAACGAGAGATTTTATTTTCAATTTTAAATATTTTTGTTATTTGCAAAAGCCAATTTGAATTTATTTAGAAATATTTATACATACATACATATATAGAAATCTTTATATATTTTTACAAAGATTGTGTTTTTCTTATTTTTCTTAATTAATTCTTTTGTGTAAGTTTACATTTAAACAAAATATATTTACATATATATATATACGTTAGCATAACATAATCATATACAAAAGGAAATAATCTTCTATTTACTAAGAAGTATTTAAAAATAATTAAACTTTTGAGTAAGCTAAATTAAACGAAAACTTAACAAAAAAAAAAAAACAAACTTTAGACACTTAAATTGCACAATTTCAACAACAATCAAATAAGATGCGTGAATATAAAATTGTTGTTCTTGGCAGTGGGGGTGTTGGAAAATCAGCATTGACAGTGCAATTTGTTCAAGTGAGTATTTAATTTATTTTCGCAAACCCAACTAAATTTCCAAATATACTTTAAGTTCTATCTTCGAGATAATTTGTTTGCTTTTTGAAGACCAATGTGACCTAATTTTGTTTTTAAAATCATCTGTTCCATAGAGAATTCAATTTAAAATCTTTTCTGGTTTTTGCGAAAGTTCATTAAATTTTTTGATAATTCTCTATAATTTTGCAACCTAACCCAACCTGCAAAAGACATTTTTTAATAAAAAAATCATTTCTAATTTTATTTACAGGGTATTTTCGTCGAAAAATATGATCCCACCATCGAAGACAGTTACAGGAAACAAGTCGAAGTGGATGGGCAACAGTGTATGTTAGAAATTTTGGATACTGCTGGAACTGTAAGTATAAAATTTAATGAATATTATAGTTTTTTTTTTTGTTTCTATATATCCCCATTTGTCACGTTATGTCTTTAGTTTCATTCAATTCAGTTTTCATTGTTTTTTTTTTGTTTGTTAATTTAATTTTCGTTTTTATTTCGTTTGTTGTTATTACCAGGTCTATTCTGCCATCCGCATGGCATTCCAGTCCCAGTGCAAAAATATATTTTGAAAGTTTCAAGGTGACGAAAGTTGCTTCTTTTTCTTGCAAATTTAAAGCAATACCTTTGGGAAAAGTAGAAACATTGTCATTTTTATTTTGTTATTGTCCTTTACAATCAACACCCATTTGAATTTTATATAGCTTAATATAAATAGAACCAGTTGCCTTGTAGTACATTTTTATATAACTAGTATCCTAGTCCCTGCGCTTTGATAAATACAAATCAATTCAACTTCACTATATGCTAAATAGAATAATATCCAAAGCTTGGTATTATGAAAGAGCGTGAGTTCTTTTATTATACAAAATAAAAAAAAAATAAAAACAATGATGTGTATATTCATGTTCCTATTCATTTTGCTAATGTGTTATGATTCATTTAAATTAGCCCAAGATAAACTCAATGGGCTATGGAAGATGAGTTCTTATCATAATATAGTAGACTTTAGAGCAAGGTAAAATTTGTTACTGTTGCTCATTTTGTGTAGGGTATCCAATGTACAATTTCAATTGTCAGGAATTACAAGTCCTTCGAAAATGCAACAAGTACACATTTTCGTATTATAGGTTAGCTAAATCTGAAAACCTAAGCAATGAGAAGCGTGCTGTTCTTTTCCCAAGCATTACACATAATTAATTAAATTAAATTCAGATGATTAACAAAATCGGGAACATTTTAAATATTTTAAAGCGTTGAGAGTCTAGTCTATAAAATAAATTTAGAATGAAAGTTGACGCTAGCTAATTTTAAACCACATAAAGTAAACCTTAACTGTAATGCACTGGACTTTTTAAAAACACAAAAAAAAATTTCAAGAAATTTGTTTTATCAACTCATCAGCAAAATTAAATATAAATGGCAATCCATTTTAAAATTCTGCGTGTTGGTGATGATCAGCGACAATTTTGTTTATGATATTAAAACAACAAATTAAAAGTGAAGTATTAAAAAAAAACATTCTTTCCCAGCTAGCTATATCGTTGCTTTTCGTGGATAAAAACAAACAAAACTATATTTTTTTTTTATTTATTATTAATGTTGTATTTTTATTTTTATTTTTCCTTCTCTTTTATCTTTTTATTTGCATAAATACAACAAAAAATCAACATTTATTTATCTCATATAATAAAAAAAAACTCGCGCTAGGAACAATTTACCGCCATGAGAGATTTGTACATGAAAAACGGTCAAGGTTTTGTTTTAGTTTATTCAATAACAGCACAATCAACTTTTAATGATCTTCAAGATCTGAGGGAACAAATTTTAAGAGTTAAGGTTAGTATGTTTTTATTTCTTTTTATTACACTTAAATAAAATACATATTTTAGCTCAAATTAGAGCGTTTATCTTATATTTTAAACAAACATCTTTATTTTTTTTTTAATTCTCCAATCAAACATTTAGGACACAGATGATGTTCCAATGGTACTGGTAGGGAACAAATGTGATTTGGAAGATGAACGTGTAGTTGGAAAAGATTTGGGAAAAAGTCTTGCAACACAATTTAACTGTGCTTTCATGGAAACATCTGCCAAAGCAAAAATTAATGTTAACGATGTAAGTATTTATTTCTAAATCAATTGTTGTCATTTTGGACTCCTCTTCTTAAGCAAACTAAAAAAATACTTCCTAACTGGAATCACAAAGTAAAACAATTTTCTTAATAAATTCCATGAAATTTGCTAATTTGAAATTGCAACATTCTCTATTTTATATTATATTTTAGAATATAAATCATTTTTAATAAATTTCATCAACGAAATGAACAAACTATTAATGTGAACAGGTCAAGTCAACAATAAAAGCACTCATAGTTAAAAGTTTTATATGGACATAGCCTCCGTTTACTTAACGACCCTCGTTTCCTAAATAAGAAAAAGTCTACTTATGAATAAAGGATAAAATACACACACATACTAACAGCACATCCATCGAGTCACACACATAACTATAATTGGAAATCCTTGAAATCTCCTGACCTGATGTGTTCAAAGTTATTGTTACGATGCATTTTGTGGTTGAGTGCACATTGCACAAATTATTTTTTTATGTAACTAGAACGCATGCACGAAAAGGATGTTTTTTTTTTTGTGTAAAATATTATCTATAAATAAAAGTAAATCTTTTATAGGGCTATCGCGAATAAAATTTCCATGAAAATGTATTGGGGATTTTAACGCATCCCAATTGATTAAAGTGTTGATTTAATTGCTTCTAAGCCTTTCTTATGGATCTAGAGAGATTCTTTGGATAGACGGGGCTCTTAAATTTTAATAGATCAATAGGTTTGTTAAACAAGAAAAAATATTTTTAATTATTCTTCTTTCTTTCAGATTTTCTATGATTTAGTACGACAAATTAACAAGAAATCGCCCGAGAAGAAACTTAAACAAAAGAAAAAATCCATCTGTGTCCTCCTATAAATCATCTTTGTACTAAATTTACATAAATATAAATATTAATAAATCAATAATTTGAAAACAAAAAACAAAACAAAACAAAACAAAACAAATAACAGTATCAGAAATATTTTTTTTAATTTATAAATAAAAATAATTTAAATAAACAGATGCAAAAATATACATGTTATGCATTAACCGCGTTCTTTTGTGACCGTCTTAACGTTAAGTGCAAACTTAAATAAAATTTAAAATTAAAAATAAAAAACAAATAGAACAAATAATTAAAATAAATGTATGAAAGCAACCTATAAATAAGATCCCAATAAATGTTAAAGAGAAATGCGACGGTTAAATTAACAATAAACAAAACAAAAACAAATGAATGTATACACTCCAAATCTCTTCAAAAAACGAGCACATACTTCCCGCCGCAAATTGTGCGTATGGTGTTTGTGTGAGTAAATGTTTGTAATAAAAAATGTCAAACAAAAAAAATATTCCAAAATTCACAAAAAATCAAATTACAGCAAATATGAGAAAATAATTTGTTGCAAGTATTCCAAATAAAATTGAAAACAATTCTTCAAAAAATTGTAATTTAAAGAAAATTGGATCTCCTTCATCCTAGAGAGTGGGTATAAAGGTGAAACCTTATAGTTAAACGTTATAAATATATAAAGTATTAAAAACCTGAATCAAAAAAAAATCATTTTTATTATAAGTATATATAACTTTTGGAAACAAATATTTTTAGCCTAGAAAAGGCATACATAAAAAAAAAAACAATTTTTCACTCACATTCTCTTCCAAAAAAAAAACCAAATCATCTAATAAAAATTAGTTTTGATTAATTTAAAAACAAAAACTATATTCTTTTCAGAAATAAAAAAAAAAATTAAATTGATAAGAATAAAAGGTTTATTTTTGTATAGTTATTAATATTATACACATTTATTATGTTTAAAGACAAATAAATAACAAACAAAAATATCTTTTTGTTCGAAGAAAAAACCAACACAAATATTATTTTTTCTTATTTTTTAAAAGTTTTTACTTATTTTAATGTTATATACGTTTTTATATAAATATATAATAATTGTATGTATTAACAAAAAGTCGTGCAAAATAATAGCGAAATAGTTATAAAAAAAAACTTTCTTCATTAAAACAAAAAATACATTTTAAAAATGCAAAAAAAAAACTAAGCAAAAATATATTAAGAAACATGTTAACGTCTTTCTTATAAGTAAATTCAATTAAAACAAAATGAAAACAAAAAAATTAAAGCAAACAGAACTTTAACACGTGGATAGTGTTTTAATTTTGGATTTAACAAAGGTCAGTTCTTGAAATTAAAAAAAAAAGAGTTTAAAAGGCTTGAATGGAAAATTCTTTGATTGCCATTATAAAGAAGTCATTTTTACAAGTCCAAAGACTTTCCTTGCTAAAATCTAGTACATATTTTTATCTACTCATGATTATTTCACGTCCACCATTACATATGAAATCCAACAAAGCTGTGTGAAATGTGCTCATGCGAGTACTTGAATATAAACGGAAACAAGAACCAAGAAATTAGTTAGGTGTGTGATCGCTTGGGGGCCGACGTGTGGAACGTGTTCATGAGAGTACTATTCTCATGGTGGAAGTCGAATGGGGCGACATCTAATGTATGCCGGCAATCCTTATTTTTTTTTTCTGCGGAGAGCATATTGAGGTTTTAAATGATATTTATTGATATTTTTTGGATGCAATAATCCAAAAAATAGTCTCCTCTTGCCTCTACCACCAATTTTCGACGCTTAAAGACTCCCCAAATCGAATTTTAAACTTCAAATTTTGCAGCGCCACCACAAGGGACAGGGCAACCCTAAAAAAAACTCGCCATGATAGTACTAAAGTTTTCATATACAAAGGTACTACAGATTTCATATTCATATGCAATGGTACCATGCAAATTTATATACAATGGTCCGGATACCTTATATAAGTATGTATATAAATGGCTGAATAATAAAGAGGATAGTTTAATTGTTAGTTAGATTGGTATCTATACATAAGAGTTTAGATACTTTTTTCTTAAAAAGTGGATATCCATATATGTAAGTACCTACCTACATACATACATGTGTTATAAAACATCAAGAAATTTTCTATTTAATTCATAAACAACAAAGAATCTAACGTCACTTTGTTTAAAGTTACAAAAAATAAAATCGATCTTAAAAATCTCCACCATTTTGGTCTGAAGCTGTTATATTTTGTCTTTTGTGTTTGGTTTCGGTGTGAAACTTGGTGCAAAATTTCATCGCCAACATAGACTGCTCAAGCATTAATCCTCAAAAATAGACAAAATACATTCCATTTGTAAATACGAATAATGAAAAGAGCAAAAAATGGGTATAAAACACTTATCATTACATCATCATCATCATCGGCTCGACAACCGGGGTCCGGTCCTGGCCTCCTTCAACAAGTCTCTCCACCTATCCCGGTCTGGAGCCGACGCCATCCAGTTGCGCACCCCAAGGCTTCGGGCGTCCTGGTCTACGCCATCTCTCCAGCGCAAGCATGGTCTACCACGCTGCCGTCTACCATAGAATGTACCACAAAGGACTTTCCGAGCAGGTTCCTCTTCACTCATGCGAGCTAGGTGCCCTGCCCACCGGAGTCTGCCGAGCTTAATTTTTGTCACTATGTCTGCTTCAAGGTAGATTGCGTACAATTCATGATTGTACCGTCTCCGGAATCGCCCTTCCTCACATATGGGGCCAACAATTCTCCTTAAGACTTTTCTCTCGAACGCGGCTAAGAGGTCGGATTGTCTTTTGCTAAGCACCCAAGTCTCGGATCCATACGTGAGTACTGGCAGGACCATGGTCCTGTACAGCAGCAGTTTTGAAGTTATGGTGAGATTTCTGGATTTGAAGAGCTTTGACAGACTATAGTACCTTTGTTGGAATTGAGCAGCCGCCCGCGTATTTCTTCTTCTATATTATTATCGGCTGCTACTATTGACCCAAGGTATTTAAAGGATTGCACCACTTCAAATTCGTGCTCCGCTACCTTGATTGTTTGACCAACTGTTCTTCTCGCATTCGACGCCACCATGTACTTTGTTTTACCTTCACTAATGTGCAGCCCCAGATTTTGTGCCGCCTGCTCGATCTGGATGAAGGAATCGTGTACAGCTTGTTCGGTTCTTCCGATGATGTCAATGTCGTCTGCGTAAGCCAGTATCTGGCTGGACCTGTTGACGATGGTCCCTCTTGTTGCCGTGCCAGAGTCACGGATTGCTTTCTCCAACGCCAGGTTGAAGAGGAGGCAGGCCAAACCATCCCCTTGTCGGAGTCCATTAAAGATGTTGATTGGTCTGGATAGCAATCCGGCTATTTTTACTTGGCTTGTTACGTTGGTCATGGTCAACCTACAAAGTCGTGTCAACTTATTTGGGATGCCGAATTCTCTCATGGCTTTGTAAAGTTCTACCCTGGCTATGCTATCATAGGCGGCCTTAAAGTCTATAAACAGATGGTATGTTGGGATGTTAAATTCTAGACATTTTTCCATCGCCTGCCTAAGGGTAAAGATCTGATCAGTTGTTGATTTGCCTGGAATGAAACCACACTGATATTGGCCGATTATGGTTTTAGCGTATGGGGCTATCCGTTCTTGTAGGATAGAGGAGAGTATCTTATAGGCGGTACTCAACAACGTGATACCTCTATAATTGCTGCACGTTGTGACATCTCCCTTCTTATGTATGGGGCAAATTATACCTTTTCGCCAGTCTTCTGGCATTTCTTCCTGCTCCCATACGTGCACTATAATATCATGAATTGCTTGGCGTAAGGCTGGCCCGCCGTGGTGGAATAGTTCGGCTGGTATGCCATCGGCTCCCGGGGCTTTGTTTTTCTTAAGCCGGGCTATAGCCTTCTCAACCTCTTCTATGCTTGGTGGCGGTAACATAGGGTAATCTTCTTGAAGTAGTGGAGCCTCTACTTCTACTTATCATTACAGGAAAATTAATAAACCATTAATTTCCATTAAACGCCTTTTAGCAGCTTGAATAAAAGTGTGCGTTGACGATAGAGTGTGTACCAAGTTCAACGCCAAAAGTAACTACAAAATATGGTGGCCACCTACCCTGGTGAGGCGGTCGTCTCCTAAAGAATATTCCTATTTCTACTTCCCTTGCAGTTCTTTAAATCCACTTTGATTTAAGAATACTAAAAGGTCCTCCCGAACAAAAATTCTTTAATGCTGTGGGAAGTATTCATACAAATACCTGGCGACCGAAAGTAAATTTACTTTACTACCTAAAGAGGAGACGAAAAAGCTCAGCAAGTTGGGATCAGTCATTTTGGCTTGGAGTTCTCATACCTTATGCTAGATTTTCCTGCCAAAAGTGCACATTTTCAAATTCCACCATAAAATAAAACAATTATTTTCAACAAAATGTGACGGGTTCCGATCATCAAATTTCTATTCTTATTTTTGTAAAAATTTAATTTAATTTCTCACTCAATAATAATGCAGTTCATTTTTTCTTCAAATTTTTTAAGAAGCTATGTACCTACATATGTACGTCTTAGGCAAAAACTTAGTAAGACAAGTCCTGTTAGAAATGTTCTTTTGTATGTCCTCCTGATCAAAAATATTTCTTAATACTCTTGAAATTTATATTCGCAAACTTACTATTTAGCTGAAAGAAAAGTGATTGAAATTCATTTAAATTATTGGCGAGCGAACTTCAACGTGAGGGAGGGGTGGAAATGAATGTTGTTTCTATGTCAAAAGTTCACTTCTTCACTCACTTTCACATACTCTAAGCTAAAGAAGTGGAAAACATTGTATTTTTCACAAAATTCTCGTTGACGCTGGGACAGTAGGTCCCTTGTCTGGTCTTACAAACAAGCTTATCCATTGCCCACCACTATCTACTTTTCTATCTACTTTCCGTTTCTACTACACTTAAAAGAAACAAAATAAAGAATGTGTGGTTGTATTCCTCTAGATCTTTTGTCTTTTTTATTTCCCTATTTCTTTTCCTTGAAACCATTACAGGAAAATTAAGAAACCATGCCTATACCTACATAGTCTACTGAAACAGTGTGCGATGGAATCTGAACCAAGTTTCGCACAAGCAAGCACAAAATCTGACAGCTTAATAACAAAATGGTGGACCTTTTCTTGTCTCATTATTTATTTTTGTAAAATTCTAAATAAAGTGATGATAATTTTTAAATTTTTAAATTTATAAAGCATCAAAGGAATTTTTTGCCCAGGATTAACAGTGAAAATATACAAACGACGCACCCAACCTGTACATACCCAAATATTTCTGTGTACTGTTTACATATTTAGCATATTTTACATAACGTAAAAACAAACAACAAATGGAGTATATTTTACGCTATACATATTGTAGATTTTCCATTTCTAAGGTTTTATTTCTCAAAATAAAGTACCGTCTGCCTACTTTTTATGAAACATGAAAGAATTTTCTATAAATTCATAAGCAACTTCCTACATAGGTATCAATCGAGCGCCTATTTATTCACAGCATTAAAAAAGACTAAGCAAGGAACCTACCGGTTTGGCTCAGCATGAGCGCCTGGTGCATCGCCGAGAATTTTATAGTAAATAACTTGCTTTGCACATGAAAACTATAGTACTCTCATGAGCACGTTCACACAGCTTGGTTGTGTGGTCGTTTGAGGGCGCACTTGAATATAAACGGAAACAGGAACCAGAAAATTAGTTAGGTGTGTGATCGCTGGGGGGGCCGACGTGTGGAACGTGTTCATGAGAGTACTATGCAAACTCACTGAAAAAAACTTCAACCCTGATATGGAAATAAGTTACGATATCGCGTCAGTATAGGGAAAATGTATTTACTGCAGTGTATGGAGGGGGAAATAAGGAACCATAATCATTTTTCACTCGCGAGTATCAAAATCAAAGCCTGTGAAGACATTGAAGAAGAGGACGTGTTTGCTAAGAGTCTTGTGTAGGAAACTTTTTTATGAATCCAAAACAGTACTTTTCTTTTGAAGAAAACGCTTTTAACGTTTTTCCCGCATCCCAGCAAAATCACCAATACATCAATGTTTACTCCTGCAATAGAAACCCAGTCAAATTCAGAACTCATGGAAATGGCTGTTTGAAGGACAAGCATTTCTATATCTTCTGAGGCCTGAGTAATTGGAAAATTGCCATTTTCAAGATATTCTTTCATCAGACCAATAAATAGTTTTTTCTCCTTTCTTCTTCTTTTCCTCGAAAAATGGTGCTTTTATTAAAGATGAAAAAAGCTGCTTATTGAACTGCAGCTCGTCGGTTTCTTTCAGCTTAATTTATTTCAGCCGTCAAAAACCACTTTCGGATGAGATTTAATCATTTCTCACGTGCGAATATCAAAATCAAATTTAACCTTGCTTCTTTGCCACCTACAAAATCTGCAGCAGAACTACACACATATTCAGGACATTCCATCAGATTCAAACTTGGATGGGTAACACACTAGACCCAGAAGGGTGGGGCTGGAAAAGAAGAGGCTTCACGCCGGAGTTTGCTTCAGGAGTGACGATCCCACCAACACTCACCAAAACACAAAACTACGACCTTGAGCTCACCACACTGCTTATCCTTACGCAAATGTATTAGAACAGAGAACAAACCTCCCATATAAAAATTCTTATAAAGAAAGCGAAATGCCATTACGCCCGAAACAGTTTTTTTAATTGAGATTTAAGGGTTCGTGTGGATGTTCGTAAATCACTCAATTCCCGTTATTAAAAAGGATTATTATATTTAAATTGTAAAAAACTTAACATGCTTCAAGTTTATGATAAAAAAATAATATCCTTTTTCTTATATACGAGAAAACAACTGCAGCACAAGGAAGAATTAACTTACTATAACTTGCTTAACTTTCTGTAACTTTTTAATTTATCTGTTTAAAAACATAACATTCTTTCAAAAACATAACGGATATTATTAAAAATAATTTCCTTATATCGTCTGCACAGGGACCGACATATTAACAAAAAAAGAAGAGAAATGTTATACGGCAGTAAACTGAAGCGTCATGTTTAATTCATGAATTTCTCGGCTCCCGTTATTCACATCGGCACTTTTTTTTTAATTTATAGATAATTAATAGGACTATAAAAAATAAACTAAATTAAAAAAAGTACCGTTAAATACAGTTATAGTTAGAGCTGATTTTTTTTAAATTATATGTAATTACAAGGGCTTTAAAACTTAAAAATAAAAACGGTATCTTAAGATGAGCTTTAACATAATAACTATTGTTATTGTTAATTATATTGTTATTGTTAAAATAATAAGCAAACAAAAAATGTAACACGTTTATTGTTTTATTAATTTTTATGTATATAAAGCTATGCATACACTTTAGGGGCGAGTTATAGCGAACAGGAAAATGGATCAGGAAAATTTTTCTGATGGATTATTTAGTAAGTTCTCGATCGATTTGAAACACATAAACTGAAGTAATCGATGACAAATGACAATTTTAATGCTCTATGTAAAAAAAAAACTGATTGAACAAAGGTTTTTTGATAAAAATGCATTTATTTGTTTTCCTGATGAACTTGCATCAGGAAAATAAACAAATGCTTTTTTATCAAAAATCCTACGTTCAATAAATTTTTTTTTTACATAGTGCATTAAAATTGTCATTTGTCATCGATTACTTCAGCTTATGTGTTTCAAATCGATCGAGAACTTACTAAATAATCCATCAGAAAAATTTTCCTGATCCATTTTCCTGTTCGCTATAACTCGCCCCTTACATAGATAAAGATGTAAGAAAAACGAGGCTGTTTCTTGTAAAATATATAAATTATGTAGGTACCAACAAAAACAATAGCAAAGGGAATATTACAATTATTTATTTCGATTTTATTGTGTATGTTATTATATTTTGACAACTTTCAAAAAATATTGTATCTTTGGTCTGACCAAATGAAACGAAAGTTACAGTGTTTGATAAAGTAATGGCATTTTGCTTATTAATCAATTGAGATGTTTTTTTATTTCGAATTGCGAATAATTAGCGCATGATTAATTTTAGAATATGCAGCAAAACAAATAATATAGATTTCCTAACTTTGGATTGCTAGTAATCTATTAAATACTGAAATTGAAAATTTTTTATGTAGTTTTAATAGTTGATGATTTGCAAAGCATATGGGTTGAACATGAGGGAAAACGCAAATGCGATTGAATTGTGCAACATTATTTTGGTGTTTGACCAAACAGTTTTGTTTTGGAAAAAAGTTTATGCCTTATATATGCATTTTTCTACGAAAAGTCATTTTTGTTTTCAATTTTTGAAAAGTGAACCAACCTTAAATTGGACTGAGCAATTTGGTCTATTTGAGCTAAAGCAACAACTAATCCATCCATAGATGCTCCATCCCATAAGAAATGCGCTGGACAACTAACACATTCACACATACATACTTTGCCTAAATCCTTTCAGTACAGCTGTAGGGCGAAAGAGAACGAACCCCTTGAGTCAGTTCTTTAGGTAAGTATTTTCTCTATGGCCCCACCCATCAATCGGAGTAAAAACAATGAATTTTTCCACAAAAAATACCGGTGGCTCGAAATTTTTTATTCCATTTTGAATTCTAACATTGGGACGAAAATATGGCAGTGGAGCTAAAACTATGTCGTTCAATTGATACCCCTTGTGGAGGATGTATAGTTCAACAGTAGTACTGTCTAATTTTAAGACAGCTTTTGAACTACCGGCGTTTTAGTGACGGATAAAACAACATATTTTCAAAAGCAACAAAATAATAAATAAAATTAATAATAATTTTTTAAAATTCTATATGTGACTTTTAAGTTTATTTATTTTATATTGGTGTCATCTATACATACATTGCTCAACACATATGCATTATTAGTTTCTTATTTCATAAATATCAATTACAATGGAATACATTGATGCATAGTCTAATATTATTTCCTTAAATTTAACATTATTACGGACATAACATAATTGATCTATTATGGTTTTCATTTGATCTGGTTTAGAATATAATTTGTTTAAATAATTATTTTTCATGTTCAATTACGTGATGTTTTTTAAATTACTATTTCTAAAACACCATCACTAAATGTTTTTTTTTTATTTATTTTGTATGTAAATTTTGTTCCTACATATTTGATTGGTTTAAGTTTGTTAAACTTTTAAACATATTTTTTTTAAGTATAAATTTACAATCTTAGAATTTAATAATTTTTTTTAACTAAAACAAACATTTCTGGGTCATTTTGTCAAAATAGGTGGTCTTCCATTAGCAAATGAAGAATTCAATCTAAAAACTATTTTTCGTGGAGGATTGTATAAGTTTTGAGATTGGTGTGTTTGTTTCTTAGATTGGCTTGTCCTTAAGTTAGACTGGCTTGTTTGAAGTCATCGCGTGACAGTGAGAGCTATACGCAATTTAATTTTAGATTCTTGACCGGTTGTACCAAACGCTTTCAAAAATTTTACCGACTTTTAAAGTTGCCTTGTAAAAAATATTGGTTCAACCGAACATCAACAAACCTTACCAGGTTATAACCACCTACTTTTTTTTTAAAATGTGTAAAGAAGATGTCAACAAATATATTTTATCAGTTTAATAAGTATCTAACATATATTTTATGTAAATCCAGAACTTATATACATAATAATATTCAAATCTTTGTCTTGTAAAAGATTCATTTAAATGCTAATCCGCACCACAGCCCGATATCACCTTAAGTCCAGTGCGTTTATAAATATTTTATTTGGGTATCACCCAGCAGTTTGTACCAACTCCGTTTTTTTTCCTCATTAGAAGGAGTATTTTTGATTTATTTGATTTTTGCAACCTTGAATTTTGCCTTCTAGGCGTCCTCTTGGATTTTAGTTTTTATTTTTCGTTTCCCGTTAGTCTAAAAAAAATTCAAAAAATTACAGGCCAACAAAGTTAAAAAAAAAATTAATATTGGAAATTTGGCACATTGAAGTATCTATCATCTGGCACATTTTATAATAGAAACCCAATTTAACACGAAACGAATATATTAGCTGACGATTAGGTTGGCAATGAGAAGATTAACAGATAGACTGTGGTGCTGAAGACTTTTATGAATGAACACAACGAACATCGGAAGAAAATCCAAGTACCTATCTTGTATGTACAATCTTAGATAATCTAAATGTATAAAAGAGCTTCCTCCCTATAGTTATAAAATAACGACAATATTAATGTCTTCTCTTTTCTTTACCGGTTATCACAACATAAAAGTTAAATTGTAAAAATTGACATGTTACTTTTTTTTTGTAAAAAATAGACTTTAGGTTTGACTCCTCGTAAAAATTATCCTACTCAATTTTGTTTACAATTTTTTTTTTTTTTTTTTTTGTAAAAATTCATTATATAGAGACGACTATCATTATTATAAAGAACTATATGTTATTTTTTTAAATTTAATAAGGATTAACAAGGAAACATTTTTCCGAAAAGATAAGTTCCTATATAAAATTGAAATATTTCATCTTTTCTCACTTGACTTTGTTATTTATGATTCTTCTGGACAATAAATGAGGGAGTTGATATGTTAGTTATTTTTTTTGTTTATAATAAAGAGGAATCTCAACGCATTCGCTTTATGTGACAAAAAACAAAGAAAACAACAAAGTCTTTGAAATATTTATCTTCTTCTGATTTCTGATAAATATCAGTCTTTTACGACATCGAAGATTTTTCAGCTCCATCGCTAAATGCTGACGGTGGGCTCAGGTTTTTTTCTGTTAATATTTGTTGGAATTCACCAAAATTTGATGTTTTATTACTTTTGTTGCCGCCACATTCAAAATTATTACCACTAGACGAAAGATTCGATATACCACCGCAATATGACTTATTTAACTTTGGATATATTGTTGCCCCTAAAAGAAGTGTATCAGCATTGCTGAGTGTTTCTAAAGTTCTGTAATCGTAGGTCTTCGTAGATTTCTTGGTACCATTGTTGTCATTTCGAACGTTTAGCAAATGCAGTGGCTCAATACTTTGCTGATAACGATCATTGCCGATGGCTGCCGAAGTCGATAGAAGTTTGCCTTTTCGACGTGGCGTGATGGTAAGAAAATCACCGTAGCTTTTATTTTGACATGATGACGATGATGAAAGATGAGCGTTGTTTGATTTTTTCATTCCGCTACCAATTATTGCTGAAGACTTTTGTATGGGTCCATCACTATGTAAATTTTGGTAAGCGGTATTTTTTAGAATTTCGACATATGAGCCCGATTGGGTAATACGTGTGGCGCACACTTCAGATGATTCATTTTGATGACTTTTGGCAAAGGATATACCGGACAGATTTGTGTTGCTGACTGATGATGAATTATGGTGGTGTTGCTGTTGGGTGTCGCTAAGGTGGGAATAATGGCGCTGTTGATGGGCCGATGATGAAGCACCTGCTGTGGATTGTGCATGTTGCTTTGGCGGCGGGTCAAAGAGTCTGTGGTCGAGGGGCATATCCATGCTGTTACTGTTGATGTTTCAAAATCTTTTAAAATTTCAAAATACAAAAAAATAGTAAAGTAAAATTTCTACATTATAAAAAAACAACAAGAAGAAAAAGAAACATTGCTATCTCAAATATATTCAAAAGTGAGTTACCTAGTTATTGCACTCAGAAGTTGATATATACAAATATTATTATTTATTATACCTACATTTCTCTAAAGTAAGTGAATTGAGTTTAGAAATTTGTTCTATAAAACGAAAGGATTTCGTAGAACTCTAGGCATTCCATAAAATGATTAAAATGTTCAGGCTATGTTATTGTAAGATCTCGAAAAATGAAAATTCAAATTCAAATATTTATAATTTTTTAGAAATATTGGTGAAAAATAGAAATGCAAGGTAGTATTCATATAAAAAAAAGACTGTTTACATTGGCGCCTGGCTCGCTACAGAACATTCCTTAGCGTTAGTGGGGCAGTCCTCCGTTTCTGGAATTTTTTATATTTCCAGTTATAATTTTTGTAACTTTCATATTGCCAGTTCAGAATGAATGAGAGATCAGACATTTTAGGAAACGTAAAACAGTTAAAAATTGACCTAGTTTTCGAAAAACAGGCTGTCACAAAGAAAGTAGCCTGTCACAAATGATACAAATTTTAAACATGATAGAAATAAATAGACCTCTCTATCGATTAAACAATCTAGAGAATTTATGACAAAAATATCAAAAATAGTCTCTTCCAAACTTTATCTGTATCTGCAAACCAAAAGCTTAGCCATATAAACAATTAATGTACATACAAATACCTCTCTTAAGACATATATAGGATCACGATGCCAGCTCCAACAATTTTTGTTTTGTTCTTTTAAACATTTCTAAGTGAAATATAGGACAAACATGAAAACGCAATCTTATGATTAAGTGTTTTTTGTGTTAGTTGTTGTTATGAAATCCAAATATGTATAGATAAATTAAAGTTTTTTTTGTTTAAACCTAGTTTACAGTTTCCATGCAAAAATAAAAACCTAGATATTGAACAGATATACACATAAGTATAGAAGAGGTTTTAAATTGTTCTTAAATTTATATAATTTTTTTTCGAATGAAAACTGTCAACTAAGCTTTAAGCAAAAGGAACAGGTACTAACTTACTGTGCAGCGGAGTTCTATTGAACACTGATAATCGTTCCTTATTACCACCACTTCGCGATACCGGACTATGACCATGTGCTGAAACGAGTTAAGATTTTTGATTTGATTTCTTTTAATAAAAAAAAAAAACATTAATAAACTTATTGAACCTGGATCATCTAGATGACTGTTTGACTCCGTACGACTGTTATTGCCATTTCTCTCACCAGATATATCACTATCCGAATTTAGCGAATCATATTCTTCTGATTCCGATTTAATCGTATTCGAAATACGTTTCTGTCGCTTTTCTGTACCAGTGGAACACATTTTGTCTGTCGCAGTAGGAGTACTGGGTCCGCATGTATTTACTCCTGATGCTAATCGCTTGTTATTGGAGCTCGTTAGAGTATCTTGATCACGAGATTCATAGATCAGCCCATTACGATTAATATTTCCAGATTGATTTTCATGATCTGGCAGATGAAATGTAGCATAGGGATATATATCCTCCGAATACTCAGGGATTCGTTCCAAGCCTAAAAAGTTTTATTATATTTTCGTAATTGTTGAAGAATATTTACATTATGCGATTGCACAGAGATTATAATATGCTCACGATTTTGATGTCGCTGATCCTTGCCCTCTGACAAAGGTGGGCGCATAGAGTTTACATCTCGATCTAGCAGTTGCCTTGGATCTAATAACAAATCTAAGTATAGTGAAAAGGTATAAAATTTGAGTATAATTAAATATTTGTTCTTACAATGCCTAAAGCAAATACATGCCCCTACAAGTGCCAAAATTGTACCAAATACAGATATTATGAGAATTGCAATGAAATGCACATCTTGAAATAATGGTCCTACTTCCGGTGCATCGCTGTCATCCTTATCGCTAACTGACAAACCAGTTAAATGCAATGTATCAAACTGGTACTCAGCAAGAGTTGAACCAGCATGATTGTGGGCTGTTATTCGTAGACTGTAGGCTGTCGCAGGCTCCAAATCTCCAAGGGTATACCGGGCTTGGGTAGCAATGCTGCTAGAAACAATAATCCAATCACTTGAGATTCGATATCTGCGAAATTCTATGGTAAAATATAGAATAGGACAACCCTCGTCTTGCCAAGATGACAGCTCAAGAATTGCTGATGTAATATTTGATCGGATGAGATTATGTTTTCGTGGAGGAATTGGTTTATTTCCTGAAATATTTATATATAAAAAGTAGCATTAGTATAGAGAAATATAAAACAGTTCATTGATTTAAAGCTTGTGATTATTAGATGAGGTAAGATGGTATTACTAAAGTTAAATATGTACGTCATTTGAGGATAGTGACATACCTTTTGTTTTTGCAGACTCAATTACACTTGTAAGACCTGTGCCGATTTTGTTAAATGTAGTTATCGTAAATTGATAACGTGTTCCGCATTGTAAATTTTCTAAAAGATATGAATGAATACGACGATCAAGTTGGAGCTCATCCCATTCACTGAATTCTTTTCGATATGTTAGAGTAAACCCCCTAAGAGGTGCACCGCCAATATCATCTACATGCCATTGCATTGATACGGAATTCACTGTACTTCCCGTAATGGACAAGATAGGAGCCGCTGGTGGAACTGTTGATTAAAATCATTAGCAGATGAACTTCCGTAAACGTTTTAGCATAAAACAACAAAAATAGGGTTACTTACCTTGGACAAACAACTGATAGACTACGTGATCCGAACCCAAAGCATTTCGAACGCCACACGAATAATTGCCCTCATGGCTTCGTTGTATATTTCGTAGGGTTAACGTATTATCGCTGCCCACTTCCAATCGAAATTGTTTTTTTGATCTCGAATTCAAAAGCTTCCACTCGGCATTCGGCTTAGGATTACCGACAAATAGACACGTCAACTTCATATCAACTTTCCAACTTACGCTTAATGATTGACCAAATGATATTATTGCGGCTGGCACAGCAAAACTGGGCGAAAGTTTTATAACCGGTGTACTGGGACCTTGTCCGACACGAGTTGAAGCTGTAACCCACGATTCGTAGGTTTCTCTTGTTGTTAAATCTTTAGCTTCGAAATGACGATTGTGAGCTGGAAGAACTTCTTTGAGAATTTTCAGCTCTTGTCCTTTGTCCAATATTCGTATATAAACATTGTACTTGGTAACAATGCCATTTGGACGACGTGGCGGCAGCCAACTTATTATCACTGAAGACTCACTACTAACAACAGATTTCACCCTTTCTGGAGCATCTGGGACGGCTTCTTCTGTTGTGCATGTAACAACTGTACTCAAAACACCTTCACCAGCTCTAGTAAAAGCCAAAACTTGAACGCTATACTTGGTAAACGGTTGCAAACCATGCAAGACTGTGTTCAATGAGGAGGTAATTTTAGTTTCACGATTGCCATAATCGTTGTCATCATTCCAAGGCTCGTAAAGAAGCTTATAGCCTTGAATTATACCATGGATGTTTTCTTTTGGTGGAGCTTGCCATGAAATTTGTATATTTTGGGCTGTCAATGCGATACAAGTTACACCTTGTGGCGAAACAGATGGCACGTCCTCCAAGGTGTGTCCCATTATTGGTTCACTTGGAGGTCCATCTCCTTTGATATTGAAAGCTGACACGGTAATGTCATACTGTGTATACTTTTCCAGGCCTGTTAATCGAAAATCATGCAATCCCTCACCAACTAATATTCCAACCTTGGTATGGTTGTACGCACTATCTTCATGTTTCTGATAGCCAATTGTGTAACCCAAAAGTTCGCCATTCCAACTATCACGTTCAGGTGGACGCCATGTTATTAGCAATTGTTGAGGACCCAAAGGTTCAGCGGCGACTGCTTGCGGACGACCACTTGGAACCTCTGCATCCGTTTGAGCTAAGAGAATATCACTTGGAGCACTTGTGCCCAAATGATTTTCAGCATACAAACGAAAGTGATATGCCTGCGAAGGCTTCAGCGAAGATACTTGCGCCGATGTTTTATCTCCTGGCAATAATTTTTGATTGTTGTGTTCGTGCCAAACTTCTAAAAATTTCAAAAGTACGAGAAATATATAGAAACAAAAATAATAAAACTTTATGAAATAGCTTACCTTGTGCCCTTTTGTATTGTAATATATAATTTGAAATTGGCTGAGATTCTCGATATGCGTTCGTTTGATCTTGCTCGTTACGCGACCAAGCCAAAGTTATTGTACGACTTCCTAGCTCAACGACATGCAAATTTATTGGAAAATTAGGAGGCTCTTGAACTTGAAGATTTAAAACAGCTTTATCGTGCCCATAAGCATTACTTGCTACGCACGTGTATTCTCCTCTATCCGAAATAACTGCCTGCAATATGCTCAATTCCGAAACAATGCCACGACTTATAGGGGAATCTTTTAAATTATATCGTATGTCATAGGCAGTATCTATACGATTTCCTTTGGCACGCCAATATATATCCAACGGCTGATCGCCTTCTGCTTCACATCGTAAAATCACTCTATCCCCTCGACGAACCGTAAGCTGTTTATTACGTACGGTAACTTGTGGACCAACTGTTCCAAAGAAAAAAAGTTCAATAATATAAGAAAACTCATCATTGAATCATATAAGAAGCTCACCATGCACCGTCAGCTTGATTAATGTGCTAAGTCCGGCCCCAATTCCATTGCTTGCTTGACACAAATAACTACCCTCATGTTCTTTGCTAACTTTTGGTATAATCAACGATCCATTTTTATGGCTAACAATCATTGAATTTCCACTAGAATAGCTAAGCTCACGGTACTCTCCAGAGTTTTCACCTATAAATAGTTACAAATCCAGAATTCATCTATAGAAAATTTTTTAATTTCATGCAAACCTATTGCTTGCTTCCATGTTACATTTGGAACCGGAAAACCATCTGCGTGGCAATTAATTACAACTGCATTTCCAAGAATGGCATTGCGGTCAGTTGGTTTAGTAGCCCATCTGGGTGGAACTGTTTTTTAAAAACGGAGTTAAAAAAATAAGAACTTTGAATTATTGGTACACGCCATGGAATTAGTATCTACACATTTTATTCATGCAGAAATGGAAAAAAATAAAACCAAAAATAAACTACAGCTTAATAAAAATCAAGAGCTTTTTAGAACTTACAGAATGTAAACAAAATGTCCTGGCTAAACGAAAGTTTCTAAAAAAATATTATAAGCTTTTCCAACCACTGGTGGTTGCAGATTATTCTCCCCTCAAAAGCTCAGTGGTGATTTAATAGCTTTTATAAAAATTTTTTATTACACCTTTTTACCTCCCTTATATGGAGCACTCAACTAGCTGAACTCGGTTATAAAAAAAAATAGAACAAAAATTTAACTATGCAGAAATTAGGTGCTGATTGAGTGATGCAAATGGTCTTCTCACCTACAAGGTTGAGATGTTGATAACTAAGTAGCAACAAAAATTTAATGATGAAGGAATTGATCTATTTTGTCATGCAATAACAAATTTTGAAATGCATCTCAAAATAAAAGGCTCCTCAAAAATTAGTTAATTTCAACTCCTTTATAGCTTGGACCATGATGACAATTTCTTCGGAGACGGGTGTCGGAGTTTATCTGTCTTATTTTTTGTAATGATTGGATTCAGCTTTGGTATACGTTTTGACATTTTCACAATTTACTGTCAAAACCAAAAGGAAAAAAAATTGATGAAAATTTCAAGTTACCAAACTGACAATGATTTGCTGTAAATTATATAACAACATTTGTAGAAAAGTGAGAGCTAAAATTTACGCGATCTGTGAAGATAACTAAAATATTTTATAAATAAAACTGTTGGCGTTAAATTAAAAAAAAAAAAAAAAATCACTCACAAAAAAACTATTAGGGAAATATAATTAAAAATGTGCGTTTCATAATAGGGACATTCATGAAACGTGTCTGGTATACTTTACCATTGTACCAGTTTACGCGGTTGCATGAACACCCCCAAAGTATTACAGTGCTTATTATTTGTTGCTCTTACTTGCTTTGTGCAGACAAACAAAAAAATCAGTGCTGAGATAATGTGCATTTCATGGTCATGACTAGAGACAACGTTATTATATCATATATATTTTACGTTACCGGCAACTGAGAGCACAGCTGTATACTCAACAGATCCGGCACGGTTTGTTATGCGACACGAATAATTGCCATTATGTCTTGAACTGACATTATGAATGGACAGTATACTTGAAAATGGTGCATATTCATTTATGAACAAAGATGGATCTGAAGATTTTTTTATTGTTCTTCCATTTACTGAAGAAGAATCATCACTTTCACTACTGCCTTGAATGGGTACATCATCTTTAAGCCATGTTATATTAAATGGCTGATCACCTTGGCTGCTGGAGCACATTAATTGGGTGCGCATTCCTTCTGTGATTTCTTCTTCGAAATTATATGGAGAAATGCGTGGAGGGACTAAAATGGTTTTTGAATAGTAATTTAAAAATTTGTAATAATTAAATAATTGCCATCGTAAAATTTTTGTTAAAGTTAGAATTTCTTGGTGTTTCCGTTTATTTTTTTGTAGTATACAGTTAGTCCCAGAATTGAACATACACTTGGGAAAAATATTTACGTTTTTTTTAATTTATAAGTTAGTAGGAACAATTTAATAGTTAAGTGTTTAAATTTTATTTGACAAAATAACAGTGACAAACTATTTGTACGGTCAAATTTGGGAGTAACTGTAGGTATCTTAAGAGTGAGAATAATTTTTATGAAATCAATAAAGTTAAACGAAAATTTTAATTAAAAAAAACATAATTTCTAAGTGCAGGAGTGCGTTTTAAAAGTACTTTACAATACACAAAAAAATGACGATTTATCGTTGATGAATTTTGATTATTATATTCCAGGAAAACAACAGTTTTCTTGATTAAACATCAAACAGGACGTTTTTAACTGATAAGTTTTGTTTTTAAGATGATATGGGCAATCGATTCAGCTCTTCCTTATAGCTTTTCAGCTCTTGCTGATACCAAAACGCATTAAACATAAAAAATAAAACTGAAATTTCTATAGAAACAAAAAATAGTTGTTTATAACTTATAACCTCTTTTAGAATTCTGCTTTTTGGTGATTGCTTTGTATATATAAATTATAGTACTTTCATGGCGAGTTTTTTTTAGGGTTGCGCGGACCCTTGTAGTTTCGCTGCAAAATTTGAGGTTTAAAATTAGATTTGGGGAGTCTTTAAGCGTCAAAAATTGGTGGTAGGGGCAAGAGGAGACTATTTTTTGGATTATTGCATCCAAAAAATATCTCCGCAAAAAAAAAAAAAGGGTAAGGGTTGCCCAGACACATTAGATGTCGCCCCATTCGACTTCCACCATGAGAGTACTATAGTTTATATATACAAAGGAGTACTATAGTTTATATTTACAAAGGTGATTATCTATTATTTTCGGGTTGGGTATAGGCCAGTCGGTGGAATTTCTTACTATGTATGTCGAGTGCAGGGAAATAAATTCACACGAAATAACTTCGCCTCTGGTGGAAAATAATTTCACTTTTTTCAAGTAAAAATGTTTCCCACTAAAAATTTGAAATTACTTTCCTTTTTTGTGGGAAAATCTTCCTTTTTTTATGTGAAATTATTTCCCATTTCTTGCGTGAAATTATTTCCCATCCTTAGAGATGAACTTCTTTACCAAGTAAAATTATTTCCAGTAAATTTGTTTCCCCGCACCGTAAAATAGTTTTCAGAAATAAGTAAAAAGTCTTTGACTTTAAACACCATTTTAATGAAAATACGCTTTATTCAATCTTGAGGACTCCAATAAAAAATTTTGATAATTTTATCTCCACACCGCAAATTGATATATTCTTGAGTTGGTAAAAACAAAAAGTATTAAAAAGGGAATATCAATTTTAGGTGCGAAGATAAAATATTTTGCGAAGGAAACATACATTTGTGGTTTGAAAATTGGAATTTTAAATTTTTAATTTCTCCCAAAATTTATATTTTTGAGTTTGGAAACTAAGAGCGAAAAAAGAGTACTCAACATCTTCAAATATTCAACATATTTTTGCACAGTATAATACAACAAAAATGAAACAATTCAACTATAATACTTTTTATTTCTCTCACCGATTGACCTAGAAAGTTAACTTTTTTTCTAATTTAATTTTACCATTAACACGAAGCTGTGCCGAATGCGATACAGTTGCCGCATTATTTTGTACTCGGCAAGTATATGTGCCGCCTTGAGATTGTGTCACACTCGTTATACTTAATGCACTTGTGAAATCATCATTTTGTCGTATGGTCACAACGCCTCCAGCATTATAACTAACCCTATCAACCGGATTCGATATCACGTCATCATCCAAATCCCTAGCACTATTTTGAAATGTCATTTGGCTACCATCACTACCGGAACTGCTTCCAAGTTGTGCAACACTCGTACTTCCATCCTGAAGAAGCTGTTGGCCATCTTTCAACCATGTAAACATCAACGGTAAATCGCCGGTTCCGATAACACATTGAATGCTTGTGCGATCGCCAACATTTAAATCGCGAGCAAAAGAAAATGGTGTGATTTTTGGTGGGACTGTTTTTTTTTTAATGTATTTTTGTAATTATGATAAAAAATAAATAATAAAATTGATATTAAAACAAAAATAAATTACACCAAATTTTAAATTACGTGTGCGTGGGTGCAGATTTTAAGTAGTAAAAGTGCATTTTTTGTTGTTGCAATTAATGATGCAATATAGTGCCGTAGTAGTTATGTTTATTAGATACAATCAATCAAGGTGCGATTTTTAGACATCACAAAGTGCGTTGTTTTAATTTTGTGCGGGTTGCATTAGCAAAAGGAAGAAAAGACAAGGATATATACTTTTGTTAGATTTAAAATCTAATTTTTTTTTAGGTAAAATTTATGTAAACAAAAAATCACGAACAGTTACGTATGAACAAATATTTTCAAAAGCAGTTTTGAAAATGCGAATTCTTAAATTTAATATGTCTTAAAACATAATTTTCGAACATTTTTTTTCAATAAAATGTGCTTCTTTTTAGTGTGAACACGTATCCTTTTTGTCAGAGAATGATGGAAAATATATTGTTTTAGGATTGATTTTAATTTAGGCTTTAAGTCTAAGTAAAATGTATGATTAAACTTACCGAGAACTTTAATGTCAACTGAACGTTGTGATGTGTAATTATGTTTGTTTCGAGCGATGCAGGTGTATGTTCCTTGGTCAGCAGTTTTTTGAACATTTTCTATTGATAGAGTACCATTTTGTATGCGCTGTCATATATTTGTTGGAAGTTTGACTCCATCTATGTTAACAAAAAGTGAGACATAACAAAAAAAAATTGTTTAAACAAATAAAATAAATGCGAATTTTTTTTATAAAAAAAACTTCTCTAATTGTAAAAAAAAACTCAAACATTTTTTAGGGTTAAAATTTTGGTTCGGAATTCAGCTTTTCAAAATCGTTTCCACACACAAAAAAATTCTATTTTAAAAAATTCAGCTTTTTTTTCATTCTTTTTTGAAAAATTCTGGTCTTCAAAATGCTGATAGTTCACTTTAAGAAAAATTAACTTTTGCCTAATTAGTTTTCTTTTTTAATAGGTTTCAACAATAATACAAAGCAAAAAAAGAACAAATTTGGAAACTTTATAAAAATTATCTACAAGCAACAAGTAAAAAAAGGGGAAAGCAAAAAATTTTAATTGAATACAAAATCGTTTCGAAATATTAATTAACAAAAATGTTTGATCCCTTAATTTTTTGGCCGAGTGTAATTTTTATTTTATTTATATAATAAAATCTGAAATCACCTTTTTCTAAAATTATACTTTCAATTGGATATCCAGCTACAGGACACTTGAGAAAAAAAGACTTTCCGGCAACAGCTGATATTTGTGGCATTGGACGAACATATGGCATTCCTATACACATGAAAAGAAAAATTAATTCTTATTTAATAAAAAAAATATTATTGGAATATTTTTATAATAAATTATATTTAAAATTGTATAATTCAGTTTTCAACCATCAGATTCAGTTTTCCGTCAATGATTCAGGTCACATTAAAAAAAGTTAGTGCTTTGCATGTGCATTTTTTTTTTTGCAAATTTTTATGAGACCTCGTCATGCTTCTTAGTTAAAATTTCTATAAAACAAAAATAAAAACTGCTCACCGTAAATATTTAGTCGGGCTGAATGGGATGATTCTCCAGCTTTTGACGTTGCTTTGCATTCATAGTCACCACCGTCTTCCGATTTTACAGCCGATATGTTTACGTGACTGATGACGTCACCGAATAAAGTGACATATTGCCCGATCATGAGACGGTCGTTCTGCAATAAATATATATTTATGTACATTATAAATACGACCGTGTGCGAATTTTCACACATTCATGGTCATAAATAAGTTTCATAGGATTCACAAAAAACGTACGTATACGCCGCAGTGTGACTCCCATATAAAAAGGGAGTTTATTAAATATCCAAAAAATTTTCGAAAGTGGTCTTCAGCTCAAAAAATTTCTTATCTTAACCTATGTATGTAAAGTTTGAAATTTCGGAGAACAAACTTTTCCAATTGAGCAAAAAGGTCTCGAAGAAGGAAAAAGATGATATTAATACGCACAAGTTATACAAGCAAGTTAAATGTTTTTGTAGATTATTGAGTTAGCTTAAAAATCCATCGCTTAACGTTCATAAGAGAAATGTTTTTTCAAGAGCACGAGAGGGGAGTATAGGTACCGTATGCTGGTATATAGATGAATACACCAACCGATACACCGAAAGTAGAGGCGAAATATTTTCGTTTTGGACTCTCAAGTGCCATTGAGAACAATTTTGAAAAACTATTCAACGCCCCTCCAACCTCCCCCCCTCTTCATATGGTTGCCGTCTGTTTCCTGGCTTTGGCTTTTTCCCAACACCAGCAAATTTTTCATTGCATCAGATGTATAGAGTGAAAAACGAAGACTAGTATACTTGCTCGTGATGTTGATGTGGTTTTCCGTTTTTTAGTAAAATGCGCTTGACATGCAGTGTTTGTTTAGTTTTCTATCAACTTGCATGTTATGCATATCTTGTACATATATCCTATATCCTTAATTGTTTCTGCGCATACGGTCCTTAGGTTTTTAAGCTCTAATGTTGTATTACGGGTGAGTTAACATAGGGTAAACTGTGGTGGTATAGTAAATGGTGGTCTGTGCGGATTGCTTATGGTGTATATAAGCAACATTTTGTGGTATTTTGTGTTCAAAACATTTTTTGGGTAGGGTTTTAACTTACATTTGGCAGCGGAAAACCATCCAAATGCCATATTATGCGGGGTGTTGGATTGCCAGTGGCACTGCATTTCAATGATACCGACGGACCCGGCTGCATGGTCTGTTCAATAAATTTGTATATAAGCTGCGGTGCTACTTCTGTAATAAAAAAAACCAAACAAAAAAATTCACAAATGCCCGTTTGTTGTGTTACAAGGCAAATTTCAAAGGAACGCACTAGAGGTTTGAACTAACCTCCTAAACGCAATTCGGCTGTTGCCTGACTGAAATCCTTCTCGTTTTTAACAAAACACTGATACATGCCCTTATCTTCTTTAGTAATTGATGTGATACGGATGTGCTCTTTGGACAATAGACGAACTCGTGCTCCAGAACGCAACGGCTGTCCATCCTTGAGCCAGGTTATGCTCTCTTTTGGGAATCCTGTACATCTGCATACCTTTATGTAAAAATGCATTTTTTGACGAATTTTGCCAAACAAAAAAAAATAACTGGCAAGAGTATGATAACCGGGGCGCCGAGAAATGATAACAGATTTTTGTAAAACACGGCAATACAAGAATTTTTTACTATGGGAGGGGGGTCTATCTCCCCCCGTTTAGGCAGTAGGGGAAATTTAAAAAGTATGTACGCTAAATGGAAAAAATGTATTAAATAATAACGGTAACACTTAAAATTAAGTATTATACGTTTTTTTAAAGCCAACATTCTATTACATTAGCCAGTTTTTAAATCAAGTCAAAACTATGCATAGTTTTTGAAAAATTTCATTTTAAACTCAAAATTTGAGTAAAAAAAAAGTTAACTTTAAATTTCAATATTTCAAAACCGTAAGTTTATAAATAATTTTTTTTTTTTAAATAATTTGTTGCTCTTATTAATTTTCAATCAAAAACTGAAAACTAGATGATTTTATGCCTTTTAGTTTTTGAGAAAATTGAAAATAACCACAACTACTATTTTAATTTATTTATGTTTTTTTTTTTGCTTGAGTGGTCTTATTTTGATAGTAATAATGGTAGGTGCGAGTTTGGGTATATGCAACAGTGGGGTGTGTGTGAGTTTGTATGCATGCAACAGTGGGTAATTTTCAATTTTCTCGAGAACAAGAAGACATAAAATCATCTAGTTTTCAGTTTTTGGTCAAAAAGAAATAAGATAAGATAAATTCTAAAAAAAAAAACAATAGTATGTAATCTTAAAGTTTTGAAAAATTACATTTTAAACCTTTTTTGCCCAATTTTTGAGTTTAAAACAATTTTTTTCAAAAACTGCATAGTTTTGACTTAATTAAAAAAACTAGCTAATAGATAGAAGTGTTGGCTTTAAAAAAATGTATAAGACTTAGTTATAAGTATTACCGTTATTTTTAAATTATTTGTTTTCCATTTAACGTATATATTTTTTAAATTGCCCTACCGCCTAAACGGGGGGAGATAGACCCCCCTCCCATAGTAAAAAAATGCTTGTATTGCCGTGTTCTACAAAAAGCAGTTATTATTTCTCGGCGCCCCGGTTATCATACTCTCCCCAAATAACTTATAGGTACTTACCAGATCGGCAGATTTGCCCAAATTTACTGTTTGAATGACAGGCTGAATGTTACTGGCCAATGGCGAAACTATTGATATTTGCACTTCTAGCATTTCACTACCTTCCGAATTAGTTGCTGTGCAAAAAAACGAACCACCATCATTTTGTTCAATAGAAGCTATGATTAATGTTCCGTCTCGTATTTTAAAACGGCTAGATGCCATGAACGAATCGATGGAGCCTTCTTTACCATTTCGTTTTGTGTGCCATCTAAATTTTTATTTTGTAAAAATATATATTTTTTTTGTATAAAAAGAAAACAAGGAAAATATCTTTTTAAAGCTATTTTGACTATGATTTGTGAACTTTTGAAACTTACGGTCGGCCCCCTAGAATATTTTATCACAAAATTTGCTTAAATTTTCATAATTTCAAACATTTAATAACTATGTAATTTTTAATATGAGAGAGACAAAACTAATAGCATCAAAAAAAAAAAAAGAATGGACGTGATATACATATCATTTCAATGCTCTTTAAGACAAATTTGATCTGATTCTGTTTACCCTGCCGAGAGTATATGAAAACCTTATATTTATAAATGTGATCACGGAAGATTCCGGAGTTTTTCTCTCACTTTTTATACTCTATGCATACGTAATACTTGATATCGTCATTACATTTTTGCACTAAGGAAAGCTCTATTCTATTCAAACAAATATACGGAATAGAGCCTATTGAATTCTGATTCAATACGGCCAGGTGTAGTAACCTTTTGTTCATTTTTGGAAATCAGTCAGAATACTTATTTCGTCTTTTGTTACGATGGCCATTTACCTCCAGAGCATCAATCCATACATCTTTACTTATGGTTATGATGGTTCCATTGTGAGCGAAGAATAACGGATTAATATTTGTTTCCGTCTCCTTATCCTTTATCAGAAAGGATTAAAGACACTTTCCTGGTGGACAACAACATTGATTGAGAAATGTCGTCTGCACGTGCATTTTATACGGATGTAAACTTCCGGGACGTTTTGTTGGCCCAGAGCTACCCACATTAGATCGCGTTGTTAGCTATCAAATGCTCAATCAGTTTACTACTTCACAATTAAACTTAACTTGTGGAATTCGCTCTTTTTTGGGTATTTGGTCAAAGCTCTAACTAAAAGTAAACCTTCTGATGAGCTGTCTCAATACTTATGATATCTACAAAATGTTTTAAAATCTTTATTTTAATGATGATAAGTTACTTATGTTGCCATATCTTTTACAAAAAAAGATTCATTAGAGAGCCTTTTACATTACATACATATCTAAGTATGAGTGCATTCTTCTTTTTATTTTGCGGTATTAAATCCCGACTTTGCATGATGAATTCTGAAGAAGGCTTTTCAATTCTAAGCAAACGTTTAAAGTAATTAGTATAAAGCCTTTTTCTATTTGAAACTAACCTTTTGTTCCTGTGAACAAACCACGAGCACAGCGTGCACCCACCCAAAATGGTACATAAATCCTTCACTTCACTCCATTGAGCCGCGCTCTCTTCTTGCAAGACTTGAAAAGTTATCACCATTGTTTCGTTTTTTTCTAGACCCGAGGCTACCTATACAAAAAGTACCTAAGAACATTTCAAACACTTTCCTAAACGATGCTTTTTATTCAATTTTAAATTGAATCACATGCGCTATAAGACTCCATATGACAGCCCATCACAGCACATTGTTTTGTTTTTCTGTTGCTTTCAAAATTTATGTTTCACAGAGATACACATAATATATCATCTCTCATGATATAATTAAAAAAAAAAAAAAAAAAAAAAAAAAAAAAAAACAGGCAGGCAGGTATTTCGCAAATCAGCACATATAGCTTCCCATATCTAATCCTCAGAAATAAAGTTATGACAAGGCAATGACTGGGTGTATCTTCTGTATATACTATATAACTGGATACCTACATATATGAATGTGGAATTTTGAATTACCTTTAACATCCTCGTCGTTGTCAGCTGAAATGCTTTGGCATAGGAAAAAGAAGACGTCATGTATTATACTTTTGCATTCCACTAATTCAGAGAGATACAAAGCACTAGCGAACAATATACACAATAATTCGTATCCTTCTCTATCTGGGTACGTACTATTGAAGCAGCAAAACCCAGAACCAGAGATTGAAAACAATGAATAATTCAGAAGAAGAAGACAAGCCTCCCGCAAAACATAAAAGCACACACACACAGGATGATGGCATCAGAGCACAGCTGATTTTTTACATGTCTCTGGGATACTGGCATCTGGGATCCTTTAAAAACCTATTGCGCATACGGCAATGTCATGCTTCTGATTCTGCTTCTGCTTCTGGCCGGCTTCTTCTGCCACCGCAAAATAACCTTTCCCGGTCTCCTTTTGCAAAATTGAATCTTGTGGTGATGTGTGTTTTTGCTATTTCTGTATACCTTTTTAGCTCTGCTAGAACTAGAATGGATGTTGAACCAAAAAAAAAATCAAGAAAATGACGAGGACGATAATGAGGATGAGAATGAGGGGCTCCAACTCTGGATCTAGCTTTTACTACGACTGACTCTAACTCCCAGGCAGTACCTTACCAAGGTTTGTTTCTTTGAAAGCATGGGCCATGGTTAGTCAGTTGGAAAAGGATACGAATTATAAAAAAAAAATTGTCAGCTATATGTGTGAATGTGAATCCTTTATTTTAAATAACATATTTTCAACTCGTGTTGAATACGTCCATTGCATGGCAGCTGTGAAGACATAGTTTAAGCTTAATCCATTAGAATTTCAGGTTTCTTGTCTTAGGAGTTAATGAAGCATTTGTCAAGTCAAACTATAACAAAAAGTTTGTGTAGTATAAAAAATGTATAACGAATTTTAATTTTTAATAATTAATTAATTATTTAAAACTAAATTTCGGAGGAATTCCAACTGGACGTTGTTTCGTAATTTAATGAAATATTATGCAAAAAAGTTAAATGCCAAACAATAAAAAGCGAAATGCGGCAAGTTAATGCTAAATGAAAAATTACGATGCAAAAAGTATTTCGCGTAAAATTCATCAATATTTAAAATATCATAACAAAAAAAAAAATCAAAAAGCTTAGAACAAGATGTCCCGGATTAATTAAATGGAGAAATAAAAAAAATAAAATGCACGACTGTGTCGCACCTACTTGCTCCTATGTGCGATAACATCTTGGTCTTAAAGTCTGAGTATAAAAACAAATTTATTTGAAAAGAATCATACTATCATACTATCAAGTAAGAATATGAAAAAGCCAGAAATTCAATATTTGAATTGATAAAATAAGCTAAAAAAAAAGAAAAGAAGTTTAAGCTTAAAACTAAAGATGGCATCTTATGTATCATAAACATAAAAATTTTTGAAAAAAAATTTCAAAAATCGTTTGAGGCGTTTTTTCAAAAAATAATATAGATATGTATAGTGAATCTCGTTATAGTGAACTAACCAGTATAGTGAACACACAAAATTGTATTGGCACTTGGTAACACGCGTGAACCATGAATTGGAGATAGATTTTTTTCGATTTGACGTTCAATGTATTTCCCATAAGAAAAAACCAATTTCCGGGTTCGTAAGCTGACTTCCAGGGGGCGTGGAACGCAACTTACCAAGTGTCAGTATAGGCTATTCTAAATAGTGAACAACTTTAGATACACAATTTTTTTTCTCAGAATTAAACGAAAACGTTCGAGCTACAGCTGCAATTCGAGTATGGGATGTAGATTGGCTCTTCTAGAACAATTTACCGTTCATTCTACACTCGCTCACAAAAGTAAGTATCCATCAATGTCAGTGAGGCACACGTTTATTTTGTATTTCTACTTTTGTGAAAAGAACCATATTCTTATTTATAAAAATCATATCGGTTATGTGTTCCTTTATTTTTTGTTATGAATGAATTGTTTAAGTTTTTTTTTTTCATTATTAATGCTATAAAATGTTTAATTTTTCGGTTGAAATTGTTTTTTTTTTTTTTTTGCGTAACAAATTAAAAAAACTTTACACCGAAAGTAATGTGCATATTTATTTAAACTCAACGTTGGAAATGCTTTTTATCTTCTCTCTCAAAATAGTAGAAAGGCCAGGTTTTTATTACTTCACTATAACGAGCGTATACTGTATATAATGTTTGAAGTATTTTAATAAAAAAAAGGTGGTATGCACATTTTTAGTATTTGATAACATACACTTAAGTTTATGTTAAGTTTTGAAAATATTGAAATATTTTTTTGAAAATTTTGATATGCAATATTATAAAGATTACACAGGACCTCCTAAAGAAAAATTTTCATCGAAACCTAACCCATGGTTTACGAGAAAACCAAAAATATGATTCTATGGCAAGTTCCGTTAATTAACGCTTTTTTTTCAAAAATATTTATTGAATAAATTATTAAGGTTACTTGAAAAACCCGATTTAAAAAATTTCATCAAAATCGTTAGACCCGTTTTTGAGATAAAAAACGTTTTGTCTAAACGATACTATGACAGTTACCGTTATTTCTAGTTATATCTAGACAATCTCCACAAAAACTTATCTCCAAAATTTGAAGAAAAAAGCTTCAGTAGCTTAGGCTGTAGGTCGAGGTACAGACAGACAGGCAGAATTGCGGGACTCACTTTTTTCGCGTTCTCTATCATCTTAAGGTTAGGTGTGATTAATATCTTCAGTTCGATTTTTCGACGAATCCAAAACTTGCCCTATAGCACCTATACTCGTGGTGGCAAGTCAAAACAGCGAATGATGATAAATGATAAAAAGGAAGTTAACAGTCATTTTTATAAAAAATTATTTAGCAAAACACAAACAATGTTAATGTTAATGTTAAGTTAATTTAAAAACCAAAAATATATTAGCGAAAAAATAATTGCAGATGAATTAAATTATACTAATGAAAAACAGAAAATGACAAAAATCGTTTTTCTTCTAGTGATTCAAAAACACCCAAAATTTCTTAAAATGCAAGTTGCATATAATGGAGGTAGTCTTGTCGAAAATATTTAGACCGTCAAATACCGCGGTAAATTTCGGTTTAACAAAAAATACAACCCCTGCCTTCTATTGACCACTTTTCAAACCTTCTGAAAAAAAAAATACAAAAATCAAATAATTGGATTTCTGCCAGTCAATTATTAAACTTTTCAAATTAAATTTCAGTATCCGCGTGGAATACCTGTATAATCAGCCGCTGCCGCGCCGTTGAAAATGCTGAAAATCCTTTTTTTTTACTTTTATCTTTTTGACAGGTCTCCGGATGGAGCTTATTTATCAATATCGCTAGAAACAATACACTTCATGCTAAGTTTTGCATCCATCGACATAAATGTTGGAGCATACTGTATCTGACACCAAGTCATCAACTATAACTTTTCAATCCTATAGATACATCATCTCTATACTCCATGGAAAACCCCATCCAACAATCCTTCCTTCCCGCACGGGGAGCGAT
This sequence comes from Syrphus vitripennis, assembly GCA_958431115.1. Classification (NCBI taxonomy): domain Eukaryota; kingdom Metazoa; phylum Arthropoda; class Insecta; order Diptera; family Syrphidae; genus Syrphus; species Syrphus vitripennis. The sequence goes on from OY288111.1 coordinate 472,602, forward strand.
TATTTTTCGCTTCGGTCTTTGTTATTAGTATTGTGTACTGTATACCACCTACTGCCTCAAAGTTTAAAACAGCTTTTGCTGTATTTTGAAAATGTCCTATATTTTTTTCGGCAGGGTTGATATATTGAGAATTAGACGTTCAAAATATTTGTTATTTGAATAATGAAAGTTTGTACGGTACCTAAAACAACAAAAATTACAAATAGCCAAATCCTAAAACATATGCATACATACATATATATTAATCTCGAAAAAAATCGAGAAATGAAAAAGCCTTTCCATTAACTTGTTATCATCATACGTTTTTTCTGGAAACAAAAATTCATAAAAATTCAAGTTTTTTTTTTCTTCTAAATTTAGAATATTTTCATAATACAGCAAGTAACTTAACGGAGGCAGCCGGAGCTAACAGAGAACACTTCAATTGAAAGCAAAAAAATTAAATAGTTACTACAGAAAAAAATGTGTAATATTGATAAATTCTATTCAGAAACATTGAAAAGAATATTAACTTCAAACTCTCACTTCACATTATTCAAAAATTGGCTGTTTGAGGTCTTGATATCATTTTAAAATCTACAAACATACATTTGCAGTATTTATAGGAGCTATACCATCCCTGGTGCCATTATAGTTGCTTTTCATCGTCAATGGTCTTGGATTTTTGTGTGTTCAGGGCAGGTGAGTTTTTTTGAAATAAAGGTACCTATATGACTACGAGCCCTTTTCGGTACGAGTGCAGGACAAGTAGGAGAGTAGGACGCGACGATGGCTCTATGCGTTTTATACAAAGGGATGTATGTACCTTGGCTATACCTACATATGTACCTGAACATATGTATAAACGTTGTATATATCTAGAAAAACACTACGCGTTTGTATTTGTTTTTGTTGGGTTCTTTGTCATGATGTCGAACTGGTAATATTGGGTGGCTGCTCCTAGTCCTGGAACAAAAACACTAGGGTTACGAATCCCGTTATGACCAAGAGCAAAACACACACAAACAGTTCAGTGCATATAATGGATTCGCCAAGGACTGCTTTAAACTGTTGCAAGTTGTACTTTTTAATACTAAATTTTCTTAAAAGACTTCCATCCTGATTGCAGTGTCGCTATAGCTTTGCTTGATTATAGAACATTTCGTATAAAGCCATAACACAAAAGGCGAACAGTTTGATATAGAAAGAACAAAAAAAAGGATTAATTCTATTTCCTTCGTACGTACATACATATGTAACAAATCGAAGTACATAATGGGTGTGGGTTTGCTTTGTAATTTGTGGAGCACTGAAAGGATGCAAATGAAAAAAAATACATCTCCCACCACCAACGCCGCCGTCGCCGGAGGCTAACAACGCAAGCATTTTCAGTAGTTCCTATTTTTATGCAATGCAAGCATAAATAACTTACCAACAACAATGTGAGCTCTGTGTTCTATCAGCATTTTTGTTTAATAAATACTTCATTTTTATATTTCTTTTAGATGGATGTAGGATCATTCTCTGTAGGTACTACAGGTATGTTCCTAAAAAAAAAAACAATTAACTGTCGGCATTTTTTTTTTTAACTTTACATTCTGGATATGATGAATAAAAAGTTGGAGGTGCATAATCAAAAATTTTCATAAAATACAAGCTCATCAATTAGATCTTCTGGTAGGGGGACACTTTTTGCATTATAGAGTCTGCTAGAATTTAAAACATTTAAAAATAAAATGCACGACTGGGTCGAACGTACTTGCTCCTATGTATGTGCGATAACATCTTAGTTTTGAAGTCTGAGTATAAAAACAAATTTGAATTTTATGCTTATTTATTTATACTAGTTTCTATTACCATATGGTCGACCAATTGTATAAAGTTTTTAATTAAAACTGCGTTATTAAAAATTAAAGAAAATTTAAATAAATATGTATACACTTAAAACCAAATTTAAAAAAATAATTATTAGTTTTCAAAATATGTATTGGGTTTTCAAAAAAAATTTTTATTTTTTTTTTTCTAAATGCAAAAAATATTTTTTGGAAATTTTGACATGCAATAATTATTAAGATTACATAGGACCTCCTAAAGAAAAATTTTCATCGAATCTGTGCAATGGTTTACGAGAACTATGGCAAGTACCGTCAATTAACGGTTTGTTCAAAAAAAATTTTTTTTTTTTTTTTTTAATTTCATCAAGTCGTTAGAGCCGTTTTCGAGATAAAAATGTTTTGTCTAAACGATACTATAACAGTTACCGTTACAGGAGCTAAAAAAAAATCGATTTCCCCTCTAGGCAATCTCCCCAAAACCATATGTCCAAGCAGTTCGAAGAAAATCGCTTCAGCAGTTTAGGCTGTAGGTCGAGTTACAGACAGACAGACAGAATTTTCGGCGTTCTCTATCATCGTAATGTTAGGTCTGATTAATATCTCGAGTTCGACTTTTTACACGAATCCAAAATTTGCCCTATATTATATGACACATGATGCTGCTTAAGTTTTTCATATTGTAATTTGGTAGAAAAAAACAGTACCATGAAGATATTTAAAAAAAAAAAACATACCGGTAAACTGGAGTTGGATTGGCATAAGCCACACATGGGATTACCACAGGATCTCCAAGCCGCACCGTAAGTACAACAAGTTTCTCATTTATAATGGGAGGGACAAGCTCACGCATTTCTGAAAAAAAAACATAAGAAATAGGTTTTTGTTTGATATAGGTACCTACACGATTCAAAATGGTCAAACAAAGGCATATTCAAAATAAAAATAAAAAATGTCATGCGAAAATTAAATTATTGCATAATAATATAAGTTGGATTCTCGATATTTAATATTTTGTATTACTCTTTGAAAAACCAAAAAATATATGATGGTTGGTTGTTTTAACTTGTATGATCATATAATACTCAACACAACAGTGCAACAAGAGCCAATTACTTAAAAAAAAGGAATCTAAACCCCACATTCTACATACATGCTTATAGTCCTATTGTCTATCCCCAAACCCTAAAAATGGCGCTTTAATTAAATTAAATAAAACCGATTCTTTGATACTAACACGAAAAAAAAACTGCGGTAGGTACCTGTTAACTGTATTTTCCCAACATTGCTGCTAACAACAGCTTCTTGCGTCAATTGGTGGTGAGTTCTGCAGCGATATATTCTCAACGCATCTAATCGAGTAACGTTCAAAACCAAAAGCTCTCCTGTCGGTAGCATATGACTTTTTCCATCTAAAAAAAAAACAAAACATAGGTATTTGAATTCAAATTCGAGATTCAAAAAACAATTAAATGACTGATAAAAATAATAAAATTCATCACTAATAAGAAGTCAGTTCATCATAAAAACTACTTTTCTCCCCTCCCAAATAAAAATCATCACTGCACAGATCTCCAAAGCTCATCTGAATATTTTATTCATAAATAGCTTCAATGTTGAATCACGTAGGTATATGCACAGACAATAATGTATATAAAGAACTTACCTCCCTCTAGTGAGGGATATATATTAAAGTTGGGTTCTTGCAACCATGATGTCACTGTCACATATTCTTTGACAAATGAAGGTATGTTGCATTTAATCAGGACATTGCTGCCAATAAATCCACCTGGGTTTTGAACTTCTGGTTCATATCGTTGGTTGACCACTATAAAATACAGAAAATAATTACAAATAAAAGTTTTCGAAACGATTCTACAGTTGAAGTAAAACCAAAATAAATTATTATTTATTATTAGTTTTTTTGGAAAGCGCATAAATTGAATAAAAATCTGATGTCACAAGAGAAGATTTTTTTTAAATACATTTTTGAATTTATTTTGTTGTCCAGAAGACATTGTTCAACAAAAATCAATTAAAACTAATTTTTAAAAATGTTGTTGAAAAAGTATTTTTTTTCACATTTGGCCAATGGTTTTCTTCTAACGACATAAACTTTTAATTTAGGGTGTGTACGGTGTGAAAATGAGTTTGGGAAATAAAGGACACCCCCGTTTATTTTCTCTAAAATAAACGGTTAGCGATAGAAAAAAAAAAATAATAATTTTGAATTTTAACTTTAACTTTAAAAGCAAAACGCTTTTTTTTTTAATTGAAAATATTCATTTAACAAAAAGGAAAAATTATAGTAAGAAAATTTAAACTTACCAGCCTTTACTACAACATCCCTTGAGACAATAGTGCCAACTGAATTTGACGCGACACATCTATAAACTGACCAATGAACATCTTGTCTGAATTCCTCTGCCTCGAATTGTGGAAAATATAGCGAACCATTGGCGAGTATGTGACGAACCTTAAAAATAATGATCTTTATAAAACAAAATTGCAGTTTTATGGTTGACTTATGATATTAGTTTTCTAGCTAGGATTTTTAATTTAGGTTAGTCAAAGTTAATCTGATTTATTAAGTTATAGCTGTGAATATCTGATTAAACATTTACAGCATCGAATTCTAATTATAAAATATACCTAGGAACATTTGATGAAGTCACCATTAACCATTGTATTTGTGCAAAAACAAAAAAAAAATAATAATTAATTTAACACGAAAAGTGTGTGTACGCCCGACTGACTTATTTCGTCATAATTTTGTTATTCAGCTGAACAAAAAGTAAGCATGATTGACATTTAAAAAACAAAGGGTCAATCTTTCGCTCATTAAAATGACTCTAGCACTGTCTTATCATTACATAGGTAAAATCTTCAAACATTAAAAAATACATTACCTTAGATACTGATGTGATGGGATTATTGTCTTTGTCGAGCCATTCGACACTAGGTGCAGGGTTGCCATGAGCTGTACAATCCACAAGTGTTCCCGCCGTACTTGTAAATTCTACGCGATGTGGTGGTTCAGTTGAAAAATTTGGTCCTTGCGTATCGAAAAAGCCAGAAGCATTTACTAAAAAAAAAAAAGAAATACAAAAAAGAAAATGAGTTTCATACGAAATATACCTATATACAAACAATTTGAGGGGCTACAGCTCAGAACACAAAACTAATAATACTGTCTGAAATAACATAGAATAAGTGTAGCATGATGTACCCATATACTTGTATAAATTGTTTAAGACAGAAAAACAAGAAATACTTTATTTATAAAAACTTTGTTCACTACAAACCATTAATTTCTATAATATACTGGGTAAGGTATTTGCGTTTTCCAATATGGCGGTTTCAGCCAAGCTAATGACGCCCAAAAATGTATAGACTTAAGCGCCTCCTTTCAGAAATTAAAAAAAGCTTAAAACCAGTACACAAATTTACGATAAAACGTAGCTAATTTGTCGCATTTATTAGATTTTCAATTTGATGACTTCCAACAATCCTCCCCACCCATCTCTATAACCAAAACAAAGACTGGATCCACCCTTGCGTAAGGTTGATAAGGTATAATATGATGTCGATACGATATATGTGGAAGTTTATATCTTGCGTTAAGGACGACGAAGAAGAAGAATTAAAAACGGAACGTTTAAAAGTAAAAAAAAAAAAAAAATAATAAAATTTAGAATAGGGGGAAATTTAAAAACGAAAACCCTTCAATTTATTAAAAATTAAAGCATGCTCCAGCAACAGCAGCAGCAACATCATCATCAGCTTCAGCATCAGCAGTGCCATGATTTTTTCCTTTTACATCATAGACTTTGGTTTGATGGAATGCATGATGGTAAAAAAGTATCTTAACAAGAGTTATATACCATTGCCTGCTTGTGTATGTACCTAGCCATCAAGCATCAGGACTCTCCAACAGCAGCATCGAGAATAACATAGATTGCTGTTAGCGCGAGCGTGTTTCCCACTCTACTGTAAAATGGGGGGCTGAAACGACAACGTCGACGACGTTTTACTTAACTCACCCCTTTTTAGATTTTTTTCTTTTATATTATATAGGACAAGAAGTATTGGTTTCTTGCCAAAAATTATTTTTATCTCTGTGGGTACATCAACCTGTATAACCTTTTTAAATGCATAAATAAATTCAAAATGTATACAATTTTCAAGAGGAAAATTCGAAAAGTGCCTTCCGTAAAACGTTTTAAATTGTATTATTTTTTTTTCAAAAGTATTATGATTTTGACATGAAAATTTCTATTCATATATAGAAGAATATGTATTTGTTTGTTCAATATGATATAGTTTGGATAGGGAGGATAAGGGAATTCACAAGTTCAAATTTCGACTTGAACATTTAAGGAGAACCACACGAGACTTGGAAATTAGTTCAACGTCTCGTCTTAGCCTCTTTTTATTTTAAGTCATTAAATATTGCATTCACATAAGAATGCATTATTTTACAAACTGCCAGGTACCCTCCATTTTAGAATTTTAATCCAAATTGTTTATTTTAAATAAAAAGTAAAATACATAATTATATTTTTTCTCGGACTCTATTCCGTACTTATTTTGCTTTCAGTTTCGACTTGGGCTGGGGACTCTATCCCATAATAATTGAGCCTTTTAGTTTCGACAGGGACCGGTGACTCTTCCAGCTTCGACTGGGCCAGGGACTTTATATGTACATGAAGTCAAACAAAATTGGTTCACTGTTGAACAGTTAACCCTTTATCTATAGCAGACAAAAAAGTATGAGTAAGTATATGCGACCTTGTCGAACATTTTATATTTTAATACTCCTTCATTCTCATATGTATGTACATCATATTACGATGTGAATGAAAAAAAAAAGAAAAAATAGAAGGGAGATGATGACGTGAGTCAAGTGTTTGGCGGGCGATTTGCCACCAGTTTTAAGATAAGTACAATCCACTCACTCAATCGGGGTGTATGTAGCGTGTTCCTATCGGATAGCGTAATTACATCGTGTTTTCCTACCCCTATGGAGTTTCCTAGGAAGAAGAAAGGCACAGTCAGTGTTGTATAAGCTTATATCTACAACACTGGCGCTGCCTCCCGCATCTAGTAACTCGCATATATATATAAATATATAGTGTGTATAGACCAAACATCCAAGCTCCTAGTTCCACATAGTCTGGGTGCTTTGCTTATGGAGCCTTGGTTTCCGAGCAACACACGACAACATGATTTCTTTCATATTTTAAAAACCGACTACTTAGGCGAAATCTGCATGCCGTTTTATGTCAATATTAGCATGATTATTATAGAGCTCCACACACATGAATGAATAGAAGAATTTTTCGTACTACAGACTGCTGCTGCTTCTTCTGCTATAAAATATAATATCATTCCTCATATATATGATGAAGACTCGCTGTTAACAGGGTGTCATACCTTGTACACACGAAAAATAATGTACCTAAAACTAAAGCCTGCTCGGACGACAGATCGGGCTTAGTTTTTAACTTATTCAAAATTCTTTTTTTTTTCCAAATGCTAAAAATAAATCGATGACGGATTTTGAAAGTAAATATAGGTATACAAATTTGATGGCGCGACATCGGTGAAGTACCGGCAAGTGACTTAAAACTTTCAACTATTCCTCTGTGCGTTTTATTGGAGGAATGGAGGCGGTGGGGCCTACAATAAATTGTATGCCGAGGCAGCTGTCCATGAAAGTAATATTTTAATTTTTTTTTCGATGCATGGGAATGAAACCCACCCCTACGATATGACAGTAATGTGCATCAAACATTACGCCACGAGCTACATACATATTACATTCACAAAGCTAGTGGCTACGTAGTCGAAATTCAACTAGATTTGTGAATGCAAAATTTCACTACAAAGCTAGTCAATCCTGAGCTGCCATATTATTGACAGATGCAAAAGCAATCAAACACAAAATCGGAAACATTTGAGAAAGTTTTGAGAATTTTAAACAATATTTTTAAATTAAATAAAAACAAATAAAAAAAATTAGATATATGTATATGAGCGATTCGGAAGAAGATGAAGTCATAGGTATGTACATAAATATTTTCAACAGCTGATTGTGAAACGTCAAAATCAGTGCCAACTAACTTTTTAGCCGACATTTTTACACTACGTCGGAGGGGAAATTTCAACTACTTTTTGGTTAGATTTAGCCAATCAGAATCCCTTGACTACGTAGCCACTAGCTTTGTGAATGCGCCCGGTAAAGGTGTCATTACGAAAATAAACAAAAAAATTTGTGTAAATACCAGTGGCAGATGGTTTTGGTGGATGGTTTTTTTAATATTACAAAACACACCGAAAAAAAATCATATAAAGTTAGTTCGGGGCTAAGCTGTCTAGCCCCAAATAAATTGTATAAAAAAAGAGCTGTTGTAGCTTAAATGTTTACATGGATACTTCTTTTTCAGCCACAAGGGATATGGAGAAAAATTAAAGTGGTCTTAATGAAGGGCTAAGCAGACATTTTAGACAAAAAAATAAGGTGTGGGCTTATTTGTTTATTTATTTATTGCGACTGTGTTCTATGGGGCAAATTTTGGATTCCTTAAAAAAAATTGGTTGGGGTCGTAATTCTGGATGGGGGTCATAAATCTGCTTTCAAAATTCTGACAAAACTTATTTATCTCGAAAATAACGAATTAATCAATTTTTTTTTAATTTTTTTTCATAACATCAATAAGATTTCCCTATAGAAGTAATGGGAATCTTACTGTTTTTTACTTTGCAGGACGGAAATTGTACATTTGCCGGTGCACCCTTTATGTATGCTGCATTTTCAACATTTTTCTTAAATGAATTTCTTTCCTTGCAATTTAAAAAAAATTCACTCCTTCAAAGGATGTTCTCTGGTCGGTAGGTTGGCTATAAAAAAAGAAGTACAGAGAATACATCATTTGGAGATGCTAAAGATGACAAATGGTTATAAGGACGGCAGTGATGAACAACGACAACGAGGAAGAAACCAAGACTTTCACCAATGCGGCGCGTATACATTCCTCACACACTCTCATTCATGTTTCTTTAATATATCTATGTACATAATTGTGCATGAATTCATGTGGATTTCTTCATCAAATGTAAACGCCAACCGCATGGACGAAGAGAAGTAAGATGAAAAAATATTGATAGCAGCTACCCACAAGTGCTCTTGTACATAATTTATGTATAAGCTAGTGCCGTGTTTCGTGTACAGCTACAGCCGCCGCCGCCTCCTCTCCGTTATACCGTAATATTGTGGCATATAGACTTTTAACGTTTTTTTCTCGTGCCATTTGCGTCCTGTTTTTTTTTCGTAAATGAGTTATTTTTGAAGAAGAGACAAACGAACGAATAAGTGACAACGGTGATAATGATTTTATCTCTGAGAGTTTAACCCTTGGAGTGGTTAAGACTTGTGTGTATGGTGGTGTTAAAAACGTGGTAATGTTATCTAGATTTTAAGATTTGTTTATATTTCGCAAATTGTTTTTATCGCAATCTTTATTGATATAATCAGAATGTAGATAAATATCACATCAACTTAAATTTTGTATAGGAAGTGCAAATTTGCTACATAATCAACTTCATTATCGATGTAAGGAAGCTAGGTAGGGATGTAGATAAGCAACTTTATTTATTTCTGGGGCGGAAGACTGAGTTTTTTTTTTTGGCGATGGTAGGGTATTTAATTTCCACATGAGAAATCTTCATGTGCAGCGTTTAGTGACACCAAAACATTTATCTCAATGGGCAGAGAAGCAGCTAATGTTACAAAATCCATGTCTATAAACAGGATCAATCTACGGCGGCGTCGATCAAAAGGCAACAGTCAATTTCAAAAAGTTTATTTATTTCCAAATTTATAAATATTTAACAAATTTTTTAAAAAATACTGGAAATAAATAATGTGTCTAATAAAGGTTAAAATTTTAAAAATTAGGATTTCCCATCCTACGTTCGACAGCAAGGTCGCGAAAAAAAAGCACAACAAACAGTTCCCAATTACTGTTCATGTGATGACTCTTTTTCATATCACTGGACACAGCGTGCGCGTCAAGTTCGTTAAGCCTAATAAATCGAAATTCAAAATGAACTTTTTAAAAAAAAGTAGATTAAAGGGCATCCAACCAAAAATTTCGAAAATCTGTAAAGTTAATTTGTTTATGTTTGGTTGGGTCATCAAATGCATTTGTGAAATCAAGCCACCTCATGGAAAATAGGTGAATTCAAAAAATTAGTCATCGTGAAAAAAGTTATTTTGAATAACAGACAGAGCCTTATTTGTAAATGTTATAGATATCCACATATTTTTGAAATATTACTGGCATTTCAATTTTGTAGCAGTGCTATTTGTGCTTAGCTAAGTCCGAATGGGATTGCCATGTAAACGTTATGTTTTAGGTGTTGCAGACCCACCTCTGGCGTGATACTCATTTCATTATTTTTTCATTTCATTTCCTTTCCTTTTTTTTTTTTGATTTTAAACATTTATATCTCAAAATAATTATAAACATAAACATTCATATATGTACTAGAAAAAAATTAATTTCGCAAGAACTTTTCAATAAACGGTCCACTGTTGGGGCAACGTACACGACATAATTATTTTGAGGTAAAATCAAACGTTGATACCTATACCCAAAATGCATAAGCAATAATTTATTTTTGAGGGCCGCTGAATAATATGCAAGCATATGGATTGCAGCAAATTTAATATGACGTTAAAGCGTTTATATATTATCACATCAATCACCTGAATTATATTGGTATTATGTAGGTATGTAGTGTACCTGCTGCTTACTATGAGTAAATATGATTGGTGCCATTGAAACATTTTCCTATGAAATTGAAAGTCCTCATTACCGATGATGTTGAATTATGGGGCGTAGAGAGGACATTGTAAAGAATATATTGTGTATTATATTATTTTTATCTCGAAGAAGGAGTTGTTGATAACACTAGTTTACAAAATTGTGGGTCACCGATGCTAACTAAAAAAAAACAACTTTTTTTACTGATTTGGGGTCGCTGAAAACGAAAATGACTTTTTTGATTTGAGTTCGAATAAAGAAGCAACACATATTGTTCTCTACTTCCGGTCAGTTAAGTGTCACGAGCACGCTGTTACCAGACATCAATATACACATCAATGACTTGGTTCTTACACTGCCGTCTCGAATTCGAAGACCAGGCAAAGACTCTATTAGGAATCTTAAAGTATGGCAGAATTTTATATGTTTTATGCATTTTAAGTCTACCAAAATATCTCATATCCGATATACCTAGTTCATGTGGGCCTGAAGAATAGAAAAGACTTCTGTGCATTTCTACATGCACCTTCAGGCTTATTATAGTAAAACATGGGTACTGAAATGCATTTGATTTTATATTTTTTTTTTTCTAGTTTTTTGTTTTTCAACATTTGAAGTAGCTTGGATGTGTTGCAATTTCTTATTCGGAAATCATGCTGGTAAAGCCCAAATTACTTGCACACTTGATTGTCAAACATTCATTTGCACGCAGAATATAGCATCATGCGTTTGCCCGTTGTTCCATGCATCGGGCTGCAACATAGAACATCAAATGAAGGTTCATGTATGTTGTACGTACCGTACATGCAATCAAGATGTGTGGCACAGCAAGGCAGCAGCAGTGGAATACTGTAACACAGAGCAAACAATACCAAATTCCACACCCACTACTCTCTTCTAACCAATTTGAAATTCACATAAAAACAGAGGCCAGGCCTTTGTACAATCACATTTCACAAACTCTATATTGTGCTATATATCCATATATACACGTATGTTCCTACTATGGCTGTTTAGTTTAGTGTACACAGCAGTATATACATTCCTACACGTTCAATCAAATGCTCATGTCTCATGTGGATACTGTATACCCTAACCTACCTACATATATTTATAACTTCATGTGATGTATGTAGGTACATATATTATCATAGCTCAACATTACCACTACATCTCACAACAACGTTCCCAATAACCCAATCCCAATAAAGAATATCTAAGGCTCTTCTTGATGGTTCTTCTGCTTGCCATGTGAAAATAGTGTAGCCGTTGGCGAACAATATCGCCAATTTATTATACTTTGAAATTCGACATCGATGCAGTAGGTCGTATACCTATCTAAAACGTTCAAACAATACAAAAATACAGTATTCCAGTGTTTCTAGGAAAAGTACAAGGCACCAACTGGACCGTGGCTTTTTGCCTTTTATTTTTGTCTTTAAGCACATATGTACATATATGCAGTTTTATTGGAAATTAAGGCTTTGGTATGGTCAACATTTCTAGAACTCACCACTTTGCAATCTACAGTCTCCGTTATAGATTTTTATTAAGGTAGGTTTGTTATACAGAGGGGATGAAGAAAAAATAGTTTTGTCAAAATTATAACAGGAAGAAAATAAAGAACGAAGACTTTGTCTTAGCTGACGGCCAAAGGGTGAAACAATACAGGTATGGTTCCTTCCAAAAGACGAAATAAAAACAAAATTTATAACACTTGATCACTAGCAAACTTCAGCACACGTTGAATTGGACAAAAAAAATGAAAGAAAATTTGTTAAAAATAAATTGGAAAAAAAAATAGTTACTTTTTACCTACTTCCATCCTTTTTTAAAAAAGAAAAACTCAATCGATAAGTGTTGTCCAAATCAACCGCGTGAATTTTTGACAATCTAACCGCCTGCTCTATTTTACTGCAAGGCAAAACATACCTACCTAAAAAGTTTTTGAGTAGAAAACTTGTGCAAAATTAAAAAAAAAAAAAAAAAAACAGACTCATAGCAGAATTGTGCTTAAAATTTCGAAAAAAAAAATACAATTCCTGGACAGTAATTGATTGACCTGGGCGTTTTCTCACAGACTTGGTTAGATTTCGAAAAAACTGCGAAGCATTACGGAGACCTGAGTAGACATATTCCAGGAGGATTTCGTTAAACCAGAGGAGTTTGCGACAGAGCTGGGTGATTTTGAAAAGACCTATGTAGTTCCCGACAGGCCTGGAAGCTTTTCGATAGAACTCAAATTTTATTTTACAAAATCGTAAAATTAATATACAAAACCAGATAGGTATACCTATGCAAATTTTTAAGAAAATTCATTGAGTTGGTTTCGAAATATGTACATACCTAAAAAAAAGATAAGATTGAAATTTAAAGACAAATGAAATACGCTGCAATAGAAGTTCCATAGAAACGCACACCACACAGATCTTTTCGGAACAAAAGATAGGTATTAAGAACTCAAAAAAAAAAAAAAAAAACTAATAGTACACAAGCTTATAATGTACTCTAAGGCAAAGAAATCACATGCGATGCAAAAGCAGATCATATACGATGTCTTTTCTACCTAAATGCATATATGCTGTATAGTATATTATACAAAATTGTGTTGGCAAAGCAACAGAAATGCATAGTCCTATCTTTTGTATAGGTAGGTAGCTAGGATATTTTTTTTTTCATAAAATCATAAAATTACATGTTCTGCAATTGCACACATGTGATGTAGTTAGATCGCAAAGGCGAATATAAAAAGACATCTATGTGTATATACCTGATGCCTTCCAACGCACACATTTTATAGCCACATATATATGTATCCATGCATTGCATATGTAGTTAGGTATATACGCATGGAGGTATAAAACCTACAAGAGCAATCGGTTTTCAGTCAGCCTCATCAGCATCAGCATTTGCGAAGGAATGAAGTAGATATCCTCATCTTCTATTCTTGGGTTGGTTTTGGTGTTTTTCGGCAGTGCAGTTATTGTGCACTATGGAAAACCCACTATCCAGTAGAACCCCAAAACCATCAGCTACCAGAATACTCTTGTTTTATGCTATACTGTGTGCGGTATGGTTCAGTAGGGATAAACGTTTTCCGGCTCGTAACCGTCGTCGTATCATGAAAGCATGGAAGCTTCCTCGGTTGTAGAACTTGTCGATGTGTATAGTATTGTATATGTATACTACATACGTATGTACAAAATAAAACAACGTAGTTTTCAGAAAAAGGATTGATTTTGAATACAAAGAGAACCTAATAGCAGAGGAATGTGAATTTTGTATGTTCCCCTTTGCTCATCTACCTATATCCTATGGCCTAAAATACCAATATATATGTACACAAAAACATACGTTCAAAGGGGCTTTACCTGTATGCGAATTGCACTCTTATAGGTCCTCGGACGGCTCCTGCTACAGTTTTGTGTATGCAATTGGCTAATTTTTTTTGTCTGATTTTTTTTTTAGAAACTCAGGGACTCAACTTCAGTGACTAGGTAGTCCCAATATCAATTAAACTCACTTCGCACACTAAAATATCGATTTCTGGGCTTAAAAAAATCTATTTTCCCCCACTGCTGCTGTTGCTTCACAAAATTTCATGTATATATCTAAAATCTATCTAGAGATATGTACGTAGATATATATGTATATGTATTGCATATGTGCAAAGTGGCCAAAAAAAACTATCTCTTTTTTTCAGGCGAGGACGTCAACGTCGGAACGTTCGAACGCATGCATATACATACCTTACCTACATACAACTCCTCGTGCAAAATCTAAGATATCATTTGTCATTTTTAAAAATTCTATATCCTTCTTCTTGGTTTGGTTACGTACCTAGCATCTACTCCCTTAAATATATAACATGGTAATGAATTGGAAAGAGCACCGTGGATCCAGAATTTTAGTACGGTAGAAGGAATTTAATTTTTGGGGCTGGAATATTTCATTTGAAACGAAGTAGGTTCCCATACTTTGTACGTTGTTGTACATATGTGCTAAAAAAAAAAAACATTGTAGGTACATAAATAAATTTTAAACTAAATGTTATATTCTTTAATTTTAGAGAACAAAAATTCTGCAAAACAAAGTGGATCTTTAAAAAAAAAGATCAATCATTCTTATTTCAACAGGAGTGACAAATAGTGACGGTCGTAGTATGAAAATTTCCCGAGAACCCAGTTCAAAAGGCAAAACCACACGACGTTCGTTGAGGCATTTAGAAAGTTACCTTCACAAATGGAATAATCCAAAACCGGAGCTGCATAAGTGGAGTTTAAGGTGAATCAGTGGAGAGGGTGCGTTGACAACATGACGACCGTTGATGTCGTGGTTAAAACAAAAAGTATTGACATTTTTAAAGCCGCTTCCGTGATAAATAAGAAAAGAATTTCAATTTCGCTTCAAAGGAACCACATCATAAGATCCAGGTTAAGAAAATAACCACTTCAGTAGTTTAAGCTGTAGATTGAGGTACGGACAGGCCGACAGACAGGTCAACATATCGACAGACTGGCAGATTTAAGCAACCTACTTTTTTTGGGTTCTCTTTCATCGTAATGTAACGCTGATTAATATCTCCAATTCAATTTTTTCCCCGAATCCAAAACATACCCTAAGGTGTTTGGCCTATGTTGCAAGTAAAAATAAACAAGCAAATTTCTAGCTGGTAACACTGAAAATCAAAAATTTTAAAATTTATTTGAATCAGACTTCACTACATAAAGTATTTTAGAAACTGCAACTTCAATAACTTTTGTAAGGCAAGTATCGATTGCCATATCCGCGGATGATAGGTTCATCACACAAGTAAAGGCATTTGATCATAAAATAATCCATTAGATCATAATATATTAATACTGTTCTATAACTTGTGTGCCTATTAATTTTAAGGACATATTCTAAACTTCTGCTTGAAAGTTATCATTAAATTCAATATAACTTACATTGTAACTTTTTCTTTAATTAATTAAATTGTGTGTGGTATTATATTCTCTGGCCATCAAGCAAAAAGGGGTGAATTCACACTCTTATTGCACCCCCTTTGCTGACAACCTGAAAATGGAGCTGATGTTCTATACCCCCCTCCCTCTGTTGTGTTAAAGTTTGTCATTTGAGTTGGGTTGAATTTTGGTATAAAACTTATAGAATAGACTATATAGGCGAGTGAAAAATATTCGCAAAAAAATTCCATTTATTTTGGCATTCTATGTCTTTTTGTCGTCACTCTATTCTATTCACCAAAGTTATCTAGATTTTTCTCTCAAACTTTACGATGACCTTAAATTGAATGAAATTTTGAAATCCTTTCGCTTTAGTGGATAATGAAAAAAAAGGAGAACCCATTGATTAAACAGAAGGATTTAATTTGCTTTTTAAGGACGGCCGACGCATAGAATGGAGAAGACCTTTTATTTCGTTCATCACATCACACCGACCGCCTTCTTCCCTATCCCTATCCCTCTCCCCCTCATCCTTGTCCTCTGCTTGACTGTAAAAGCAAATATTTACATAGACACTAAAACAACCCGCTCTCGCTCGCCTTCAATCTCTTTCGACCCAAACCAATATACCCTACCTACCCTCATAATCTTCTCTCTCATGCCCAAGCCCACAAGCCGACCTCTTCTGGGATTTATTCATCCAACCGAACGAAATTAATTTCAAAGAAGATAAAACTTGGATGTTGGATGGATAGTGTTAGATACATAAGTAAAAAAAAAACAACACTAAACACCAAGGGTATTAGTAGGTACCCACCAGCCCTTGTTCCCACTACTAAATATTAAAAACAAACTACGTAGCAAAGCGATTTTCTCGCTGAAAATACAATTTTGCTACGCCACGCTGTAGCTCCAGCTCCAGCTCGAGTATAAATCAGCCCAATTTGAAACTGAAGTATGGTTTAGTACAAAAAGCCAGGATCAACTTTTTTTCTACAGCTACCGCAATGTTTTACATTGTTGTTAATTTTTATTTTGTCGGAATTCACCGCTTTCAAATCCAATTGATAGGTATTGCGCCCGAAAATAAAAACCATCAAACTAAAAATTCGAATTAGCTGCTAGATTAGGATTGTTACCATTGCCGTTGCTACCCAAGCTAACCTACGACTGGAATAAAAAAATATTTCTTCATTTATTAATTGAACAAACTAAATTTCGATTTTTTGAAAAATTTTGGAATTATAAATATCTTACCATGCTTCAGTAAGAAAAGTACATATCGGTAACGGTAACAATGTAAAGAAAACGTAAAGAAATAATTAAATTTGTTGGCAATGCAGCTCAATGAAACCAGGGTCTGAATGACTTACAGATAATAACCATTCCTGGGTGTATGTTATGGCAGGAATGGAAGGGACATACCAAATCCGAAGTTAGAGAAGCATTCAAGGCAAGGTCTTTCCGAAAAGCTTAAAAATAATAACAATAAATTATGTTGAACGGGCCCATGGTATCAGCCATTTGCATTATGTCAGAAAAGAACAAATGCGTAGAAAAAGGAAAGGATTTGGATTTGGAGGGTGGTGTGATTCATTATAGTGTCAGCAAGAGGCGAGGATATATCGCCGATGTGTGAGTGTGCCTCTTGGTATAAGTAAATATGTTCCTTTTTTAGTCTGCCATAGGTGCACTGAAATCCAAATTGACCCGATTTGGAATTAAAAGCTCCAGAGCTCCAGGAACCCAGAATTCGGGATTTAGATTCCTTTAAGTTCCTTAAAGATACCAGAGCTTCGTAAATAAAAAGGACCATTTTGGAGAATGCGAATTGCTTAACTAAAGAAACTTAGATTACAGATTGATTCAATTAAATAGCTAACCCCAATTTTAACTCTTTTTCATATTTCCCTTCTTTCAGCACCAAATAAAGTTTATTGAGAATTTGGTTCATCAAGAATGAATGAATTAAATTAACACACATAGATACTTCAAAAAAAAAATTGGGATATATCTAGATTTTGAGTTGAAAATTTGAAAATCACTTACTCGTTTTAGGGACAATGAGCAGGAAGGCAACACATATACGCACTAAGCGTAGTTGCTGGTAGCAATATTTCGCATTTGACGACGTCGTCGTCGTCGTTGATAGCGATGGCGATAGCAACGATGAACAGCTCATTGATAATGATGATGATGATGATGGTGATGGTGATGATGATGATGATGATGATGGTTTTTCAATAGTTGCTGTTGCTGCTTCAGGCCCTGGATGTGGCTTCTCTAGATGTGCGGTGTTTTTCTTCTTTGTTTGACGCATTTTTGCTTAATTTGTCAAGGCAGGAGCAGTGATGGTGAAAGTTAATGGTGCTTTTCTTCTGTTGTAATATTTCTTTTTTTTTCTATTTATTTTTGCGCAGGTTATTTATCTTTATTATGCTAATTTGATAGCATTATTTTCTGTTCTTACGGCTCACTTAAATTTAATATAGTTTCAGGATAAAATTTGAAACTGAGCATTTGTTTATAGTTTAATTGATGTTATACCGCATGGTTGATGAAAGCCTCTTTCGTTTTGTTTCACAAACTTAACGAAGAATCCAATGTATCTACTCTGGATCATATAGGTATAAGCTTATCCTCCATTCGAAAATTAAATGTTCACATTTATACTAACTTAGCTTTTCTTTGGTCACAGTTACTTTTTCGTTGTTTTTTTGCTGGCGATCATTTTCCATTGTATCGTCATTATATTTAAAATTTCATCTCTCATAAGATCAACCATCGTTTATTATCAATAATTCTATAAGGAAGCATTGACAAATGTTAGAATTTCGCTTGTGATGAAAAAAAATAAATTAAAACAGCAATAATAATATTTAAATAACATATAAATGTTTTATATGGATCGGGGTTTGGGTCAATTTTAAAAAAGACATAGAAAAATATTTTGGAATGGATCCTTCCTTGGTTCATTTTAGTAACCCAAAAATTAGTTTTCTTATTTGGCAGGTAGATGGCTATTAAGTTTTGCTATTGGTGTTAATATCTACTTTTAAATATTGAAATGGTTGAAAAAAATTCAAATGAAATTTTCTTTAAAAATACGTCTCAATAATGACTGTACAGTGTACAGTAACTTAATCTAGGATGGTAGAAGACAGAAGGTAACAAACAAAAACTCCCATATGATTTGTATAGAAAAGAAAAATATGTATAGCGATATCAACTTAGGGGTCTGAAATTTTCTCAGCATTATATCTAGTTTCAAAAATATTTAACAGGCTGTTAATTTTTTTAATGACTTTTTTTTATGGAACAAATGTCATTTCAAGACTTTAAAATCGGCATTAAGACTATCATGTCAGAAGTCGAATGATATCTCTCATATCCGTACTCATGGCAATTAATTCCTATGGCCTTACTTCACACTAGTGGCTGGTTAAATAAACTCGGCCAGAATAATAACGTCATACTGCTTTGGGAACCGGGTGATGTAGGTTTCCAGCTGCATGAAAAGGTGAAATACATAATGAAAGCTATTGTGGTACCAACTGATAAACAAGAACCTACAATAAAAAAAAAAACTGTGAGGAGTGTAGAACTTGTTTTTATTTCTATATTTTTACTAATACCTAAAAAAAAAACTGTTCAGTTATAAAATTCACGTACGAATGCCAATTTGAGGCACAATTAAAAATATAACAAAAAAAATTAAAAATATATTTTTCTTATGTTGAAAAAAGCATTTAATGCTGCACAGGATGTGTCAGAATTTTTTTGTTTTTAAAAATATTATGAACCACACTTCAAAAGAAGTCTATAAAGCTACAAAAAACACATAATATCACAGTTTAGAATAAAAGAATGTCAGCAATTAACTTCTGAAAAATTTGGCAAGTCATTAATTACGAACGAATGCCTTTGAACGTAAAAATAAAGCAGTTTTGGTTGATTTATTACGACGTGAAAGCATTTTTAAATTTAAATAAGGTTTAAAACTAGATTGCGCATCGCACTTTCTTTTGTATTCTTTTTACAAATAATTACTAAAGTTTAAATCACCAAAGGTCTACTTTATCGTTTTTAACGTAAATGACACGCAGCATAGATTTTGAAATATTTTAATATGCATTGATTTCCCGGTATTATAATCAGTTTATGATTTATAAGCTTAACATTTAAGTACAAATCCAGAGTTTCTATTACATTTTAAAATTTTAAACATTTTTAAATAAAATTTAACGCACTTTTAATCCAATTTACCCGCGATCTAATTAAATTTTATGCTTAACAGTTTAAGCACTTATAGGTAGGTAATTGAGAATTATTATATTAGGTCTTTTTTGTAAGTCGAACCAAAAGAAGAACGCACCATCAAAATAAACTGAACGTTTATAAATTCTTCTTCATTTAGGTCTACATTTTACTATAAAAGCTAGCAAAATGTTCATTTACATAAGTGCCAGAGCATGGTTTTGACCGTTTTTTTTTTTTTTTTTTTTTTTTGATTAAACGCTCTGTCAGATATCTTACAAGGAATTAGGCTAATTTAAATGCAAATGGAAAGGAGAGATATCCATCGCAAGTCCCACAGATGATGATGATGTTGATGATAATGAAAAGAGAGAATTTACCTTCTTTTGGAGATATAGACTATTTATTTGAGATTACAGAATGCAGTCACGCGGCAGGTAGTCAATGGATATGACCTGTTTTATTAATTCACATTACACAGCATCACGGCACTCACGGTAGGTACGACAAGCTAATGGTAATCTTTAAAATCACAAACAAACAAACAAAAAAAAAAAGAACTTTAAATTTAACACCGACATCAAAATATACTATTGTTTGTTCATTCATTCAAGAATTTCATTATTGAAAACTTTGTATATTTTCTACATAAAAACCTACATACATAGATCTAAAATCCCGAAGTCAATAAAAAAAACAACAAAAAAACAAGAATAACAAAATTTGAGAACGTAGATATTAACTAAGTTTTAACGATATACGAGAAATGCGAGCGAACGATTCCATCCTTTACCGACGATTATTTATGATTAACTAAACTTTTTAGTTGGTCCTGAGTTCCCTCCTCTGTACTACTAACTCTTGATACGGAGCACAGAGTGGGTGCATAAAGAGCGCGTGCCAAGTAAGGTCTCGTCCCGGAAATAACGATAAAGTCCTTAAACGAATTTGTTGTTGTTTGAATGATATGCGGATGCTGCTGTGGCTTCAAACAATCACTCTCCTCATGTTTTGGGGGACTTGAAACTTTTCGGGTTTGGTTGAGCTCTCTGCCCGGTTAGGGGTGTATATAAATGAGATGTAGTACATTTTTTGAATGCTAGAAAATTAATCTAGTGCGCATTCTCCTAATGAGAGATGAATTTGAGGTGAAAGTTTAAAACAAAAGTTCGTGAAGCTTGAGTTACGGTGTGGTTGTCTGTGATGGCGTTTGATAGGGTGCTTTTTTAAAAGCACTAAAAAGCTATAATTTCATCTTAAAAGTTTTACAAATCAGTTGGTAAGTAAAAGTACACTTTGTATTTAAAAAAAAACATAGTACTATCATGGTGGAATTCGAAAAGGGCGACATCTAAAAAGTGGGGGCAACCCTCCCGCAATTTTTTTGCGGAGAGCTTATGGAGGTTTTATTTGATATTTATTGTATTTTTTGGTTGCCATAATCCAAACAATAGGGCAAATTCTTAAACGCAACATTTGCAAAGCAAACCACATGCAAAGCAA
Organism: Syrphus vitripennis; assembly: GCA_958431115.1. Classification (NCBI taxonomy): domain Eukaryota; kingdom Metazoa; phylum Arthropoda; class Insecta; order Diptera; family Syrphidae; genus Syrphus; species Syrphus vitripennis. The sequence continues at coordinate 493,950 of OY288111.1, forward strand.
ATGAAGAATGCAGTTGAAAAGGCAAAGCAAGTGAAGTGCGCAAGATATTTTTGACATTTGCCGAAATACATTTGCATTTGCGCATGAAAATAAAATCTACTACATTTAGGGACAATCTGCTTAGCAGGGATGCTTACGTTTGCATTTTGGAATTGTTTGCTTAGCATAATTTGCGCAAGTTTTGCGTTTAAGAATTTGCCCATAGTCTCCTCTTGCTCCTTCTACCGATGCTTAAAGACTCCCCAAATCAAATTCTACACCTAAAATTTTGCAGCGCTACCACAAGGCTCACTAAAAAATACTCGCCTTGATAGTACTATATATTTCGTATACAAATGTTGTTTGAACTTAAATAATCAGGTTAGGTGATTTCAGTCAACTGGTCCTTCTCCGTTCTCGTTGTTGATCCCAAAAAATAATGGTGCAAGCTCCTGAAAGATTTTTTTTTATTTCCAAAAAAATATTTTATATTATCTAAAACAAATTTTCTTCTTCTTCTGCCTTCATTAACCGACGATTGTCATGGTGTCGACTGGGACAACAAGTCTCCTACCCCATTGTTTCACTCTAAGGCACACGTGGGGTACGCCGGTTTGACCTCAGGCAACGAATAGTTCTGTGTCTGAGGTCAACTAAATGCAGGTGTACGTCTTGTCCGCTGTTCAACGTAGTGAGCAGTATGTTCGAGCCGGATAAACAACTATCATGTGGGGCCTGCCTAGGACTGTTCAAATAAACTTCCGAAATATGCACATGTGGAAATTATAAATTGGGCAGCTTAAGGTATTCAATCCTTTGTGCACTAATGCAGTATCCACTATCCATTTCATTTCAGAATTTTCACATTTTTAAAAGGACAGCAGATCGTCAACGACTGTAACTGTATTAAAGAGCAAAGGACTCATGACGCTTCGCTGTTACACACAAGCTTTGATTGAGAGCTCCCCGTTGAGTATGCCAATCCACTATCCGTTCTTCGTATGATGGAGTCAATAATTTTCTAAACTGTATGAAGTTCATCATTTCAATACAAAAATTATATAATTCATTCCATGATTAAGTTTTTATTTAGAGAATTTTTTATTCTCAATAGATCAAACATAATTCTAAATTAAAAGCGAAAAAACACCTTACACAAACCTATCAGGACAGCTATGGCTAGGTACCTACTTGGTTGCGCCCAGCAAGCTTTTGATAACACTCCCCTTTAATTTGAGACATTTGTGAGAATTTCAACCAACAATCTACTATCTAAACCTTCTTCATTACCTGGCGACCGTCATGATCTAAACTGGGACCACAACTATCCCACTCTACTAGTGGTGTTCGCCGAACTTACCATTCACAAAATTTGTTGCACACAAAAAGCCAACCGCCAGACTAAAATCAAAAAATAAACAAATTACTAAACGCAAAATGTGCTAAGCTTAAGCTTAAGACTAATAATAATAATGCGGAATAAATAATAAAAATGCAAAATGCACAAATTATTTTGTTTCTTCGCGATTTCTGCTTTGCAAATCTTGCGTTTAGGAATTTGACCTAAGACTCACGGAATGGGCGCCCGAGGTTCCATTTGATTGTCTCTTCTTCTTTTTGTTCTTCATCTTCTTCTGCTTCTTTTTTTCATGATGGTTATGATCTCGATCAGGAGTACAATTATCAAACTTGACTGTTTTGCCCTTAGGCTCTACTAATAGGGGTTCGCTCTTACACTATACCTAGCTGCAAATTATAAATCAAAAATTGATCCATTTCGGAAGAACAGGTCATGTTGATCTTCATCCTTGCCATAATCTTCTACGTCCAATATTTTTTCTTGAAATGTCGTAAAAAAATTGCCATTCCTTTTCTTTTCATTCAAATAGGGTTCTACAATAAGTTCAAGTTTTCGTGGATAATATTGGGCAGTTATAGGTTCCGGATAATTGCAGGGCAAATTTGGTATCCAATCGTCAATTTCTCTCGGCCGGATCCCATACTGTTCATCGAAAAATGTAAAAACTTGTTGTTTCAATGAGAAATTATTGAAAATTACACGTCTTCGTCGTCGCATCAATTTGCCCCACATAAATGTCAAATGATGATGAAAACATTGAAAGGACAAATCATCGCCGGCAGCATGTGCTATGTCCAACCACTGTTGCAGACATTCGATTGTGGTCTGATTGTTGCCAGTGAAAAGGGATGGATTTGCCAAGAGACCTCTTGCAGCCATAACGCCATCCGCTTTGGTTTGCTCGTAGATTTCGTCAGCGTCCTGTGTTGTTTTAACATCGCCATTGACAATGAGGGGAATTTGAATTGACTTCTTGATGGCTGCCATCGCGGCAACATCAACTGGATGCGAAGTTTTCTGCCATTGTGTACGACCATGAATGACTAGAAAGGTAGCTCCACACTTCTCCAATCGACGACACAGGTCAATGGTTGAACAGGTATCTCCTTGGAGGAGACGCAATTTAATAGATACGCTAAATGAAGATGGAAGATTTCGTCGAAGTGTCTTTACCATATCTTCCATTAATTCTGGCTTTTTAAGTAAGGCACATCCGAAGCCTTTAGCTATGGCCCACGATTGAGGACATCCACAGTTTAAATCAACTCCATCAACAAAAGGACTAACAAGTTCACTTGCAGCCAACATGTCTACGGCATTATCAGCGGCAAACTGAGCAATAAGTGGGTGGTCATCTAGAACGGTAAATTTTACGTAAGAACTTAAAAAAATAACAATTGTTTTTTGTTTAAATCCTTAGCTTACCCTTATTGGTAGAGAATTCGCTGCAACGAGCTTCTTGACTGTGAATAAATGATTTTGCAACTATCATGGGTGTAAAACAAAGCCTTACATTGTTTTGTCGTAAAAGACGCCGAAATTCTAGCCTAAAACACCGAAAACAACAAAAATAAAAATTCTTTTTTGCTCTTCCTTCATTGATTGTAAACTACTTACTTGCTATAGCGAACCATGGGAGCCGCCACAGTAACATATTTGTTTTGAATTCTAGCATTTTCAAAGAGTTGTTTTATGTCCTGATGTTCATTCATATTGTAAAAGTCGATCTGTTTTTATATTTCAGCTTCGATTTTAGCTTATTATCACCATAAATTATTTACTTATCAATCAGTTGTAAACTATTTAAAAAACACGAGTGCTTTATTATAATAATAATATTATAACCTGTAGTTTATGTCATAATGACATTGTCATTGTCATTGAATAAGAATAAGAAGTTCTTCTTATTCAATGGTTTATGTATATATTATTATTTTGTCTATTTCCACGAAACGTCAATATAAAAAAAATCAAATAACTGTTCTGAGGGAAAACAAAATTTCAATGGCGCGATTAATGAACTTTTATTTTATTTGTAAATTTGTCAACTATTTTTAAATTTTTTTCAAAACTATAGCTTATAAACAATAAAAATCTGAACTTTCAATATTATAAAAAGAAATGCATTTGCAATAATATTAATGGTATTCATGCAACGAGATAATTTTCCGCTTTGCAGAAAGATATACATGTCGATTACAGAATCCGCAAAACTCGACTCCACCGTTGCAGGAATACCCCAAATGTGTGTAAATCAATTTACACACAGGCATCACTATCGCATACAATTTAGATTTTCATTTTTGCTCTTCTGGCAAAAAGCTAAGTGAAGGCTTTGCAGAAATTTTTATTCCTTCGATCAGTTTTGCAAATTTTTTAATGAATCTAATTAAATTGCCGAATCTTCACGTAAGAGTAAATTCTTATTCAAAGCATATTTTTATTTTTCACCTCTTCCAATTTTTTCCACTTTTGGGGAAGAATAAAGATAGAACCATAGAACTGTAATAGTCGGACGTGGTAGGAAGCTTTCCGAACACTCAAATGGAGAAGTCAACCATAGTATGTGCTTCCACAATTTTGATTTTTGTATCTATCTGTCAATTCACTTTTGCAAGAACGGTCGAAAAGGGCGTCAAAGTCCTCACTTTGGCCCAATGACAGCTATGAATAGTTCGCTGTTGGGGTGTTTATGCTTCACAATAAGCAAATCACAAAAGTCAAAGTCTTCACTTTGATCCAATGTAAATTTGGTAAAGTTCAGTACTGTGTTTGATTTAGCATTTCAGATGATTGCTTTTTAGCACACACAACTCTCAAGATTTTCTTATTGTTTTTCACCATTTTCATTACTTACTACGTAGTCAAACGTAGCTTATGTCAGTCAACATTAACCGAATTTTTATGACAGCTGGCTTCTTATATACGTTTTCTTGTGGAAAAATAATTTCCATGGTGAGTTAAATTCATGTACCTTGAGTTGATTCACTGAGGGTAACAGCAAACGTTTTTCTACTCAAAAAACACTTTCACGTTGATAATGATATGTACATTGTATTTAGAACCTATAGTACTATCATCAAGATTGTTTTTGTGTTGTTCCTGTTTCTGTTTATAAACAAGTGCGGCCTCAAATGACCACACCACAAAGCTGTGTGGAACGTGCTGATGAGAGTACTATAGATTTCATAATGCAAAGGCCATGTTCATTGTAAATGAATTTGCATAGTACTCTCATGAACACGTTCCACACGTCGGCCACCTAGCGATTACATCAGTAATTAGTAAGTGATGTGATCGCTAGGTGGCCGACGTGTTGAACGTGTTCATGAGAGTACTATGCAAATTCATATACAATGTATATGTGCCCATCACAATGGAAGTCACATTGTTTTGCGCGATAAAAAATTGTGGTGAATATATTATTTTTCATTTCGCGTTGGTTCACAGTTCGATAGAAAAATTTAAACGACAAACATTGTTTTGCGCAAAATTGACTCCCATAAGAGACACAATATGTACATTTTTTTTCGCTGTGGATCTGTGCTGTGAACTTATCTGAAAACTGAAAAAACAAATTTTATTCACCACGAATTTCCTTAGCGCAAAACTATGTCACTGCCATTTTTCTAAAGAAAAAAAGGAGCTTGGAGCTTAGAACACAGTATCTCAAAGAAAAGAAAATTACATGTATTTCTTATAGGACTGAATTTTGTGCAAAAAATGTTTGATATATAATTTTATAGTGAATGAACTCAAAGTGGAAAAAAAATTTATTCATCACAACTTTTTTCCAAAAAATCTGTGTACTAGGCCTTATGTTTAATTTTTAATTTTAACTGTGAACGAAACACAAATGGTGTTTTCCATGGGTAATCCAGATTTCGATCAAAAAATTGATTTTTTTTCGTGTCCCATGGAATACAATTGGAATTGATTTTTTTTTTGTTATTGTATTGGTGTAACTTTATGTACGTGTAAACGAATATTTATTTACAACATCCTTTACAAAATCTGGAACCCGATTTTTGTTTTCTTTCTGAAATATAACTTTCATCACATCAAATAAATCTCCACCGCTGGATTCGTTTACAGAAGAAGTAGATGAAGTTGATGAATCTAAAATTGCTTTCATATTTTAAAAAATTATTTATTTAATAGACGAAAACTCAAACCAAAACTAAACAAAACAAAACCAAAACAAAATAGAAATAAAAAGAAAAACTTGTATCTGTCAAGCTAACAGCTGAAAGTTGTATTAGTATTAGTACAAAGAGGGGTAAATCCGCCGAAAAATCCAGATCTGCAGATTTGATCTTAGATCAAAAATAAATCAATTTATTTTGCCCCATGGAATGCAAAAACAGGGGAAATTTGATTTTTGACTGATCTGGATCAAAAATAAATTGATTTATTTTGCCCATGGAAAACCCCAAAAGTAAACACAATTATACTCACCACGATCTTTTTTAGAACACACCCCATGAGATGAATTTCCTGCTGCTAATTTTGTTCGAAACCTCATTCAACTCAACCTAATTACACAAGACACCGAAGTATAGTTGAATTGAGGTTCAACCTCACACATAAACAGTGTATTCATCTGTTGTCTCTGCAACTGTTTTTCGTTTTCCATCTGCATTGTAGTAGTGCTCAGCTAAAAAAAGAGAAAAAAAACGCATCCACCCAAAATTCGAACGCTACAAATTATTATCAGAAATTTTTCTCAGAATTAATATAAAAAGCATTTTAATCTTTTATTGTTTATTTTGAGTGAGTAGTGATTTAAAAAAAAATCCAAAAAAAAAAAAAAACAAGAACCCACCAACAAAACGAAGAACAAACAAAAAGCTTACTACGAACGTTTTGTGTCCGCAAAAAAAAATCGCTTTTGCTTTTGTTTTCTTGTTTTTTGTGGGAAGAGTTCAATGCTGATGCTCCTCCACACCTTCAACTTCGTCGAACTTTTTGACTAATGGAGATAAACAGTAAATTTTTTTTCTTCAATTTTTTGCTCCCTCTTTTCAAAGATCTATTATAAATTAAAAATTGAATTTTGAAACAATAAAAATAAAGAATTCAAGTGAATTTCTCGCGGGCGTGATTTGCATTTAATTATTCTTCTTTTTTTTCTTAAATTTTAAAGAAATTATGTGTAGGCTGGTAGGTAAAGCATAGGCACACACAAACCGTCGTCGTTAGTATAATATCAGTGCAATCTTCTGAGAGTAGGCAAACCTATGATGATTGTCACCTCGACTGGTGTTAGTGACAGAGTCAGAGAGACGCAACAGAAGCAGGAGAATTCTTAATTAAATGGCTGTAATAGAATCATCGTCTGGTTTCTGGTCTGTATTCTATGTTTTCGCGTTCGGGCCCTGTCTGGGATTCTAGATTTTACAATTTAAGTTTCATGATATAATTAAAGCTTTTCAAGAAAAAATAAATAATATAAATATCAACCTCTGCGATATTGCGCGATATTGACATGGATTTTTTGTTTAATATGCAGTAAAAATGTGCTGAAATTCTTCTCACTGCCAATAGAACGGGCAAAGGATATATCGTGCGAGTGCAAGTGAACAAATTGACAAATTAGTTAAAACTCTAAACGAATTGAGAACAATTTTTTGTTCAAATTGCACAATAAAAAACATTTAACTTTAATATGTGTGTTGTTGTTTGTGTTACAGATGATGCCGATTCAGTAGTCAACCCCGAACAGGGGCTCGTTCATACAACCATAACATAGTTTTATCTGAGCGACAAATCAATAAATAAAAAAAAAAAACAAAAAAGTTTTTTTTTTTTCAATTTCCGAACAAGAAATCCTGTTGCGAACGCAAAGAGCAACGGCAGGACAACATGGATGACAAAAATTGCCAAGAAACCAAAGTAATATATCACATAGATGACGAGACAACACCGTATCTGGTTAAAATCGCTTTACCGTCGTCGCAGGTCACGTTAAAAGATTTCAAAATGGTACTGAATAAGCAAAGCAATAACTATAAGTATTTTTTTAAGTCAATGGACGCAGATTTTGGGTAAGTTTGTCTAAAGAATTTTGGCCTTTAGTACGGTGTTTAGGGTTTTTTTGTTGTTTATTTTGGATTGTAGAGTTGTCAAAGAAGAGATCGCAGATGATTCTACTACACTTCCTTGCTTCAATGGACGGGTTGTATCGTGGGTAAGTTGTGTTATGTTTTTCACTTTTCCTATCAATATAAAAAATTAAAAAAATCAAGTTCCACCCGACTTAATAATTCTTGGGGTCATATTGAGAAATTTGTTTATTCCCTCGAAATATTAGGGCCAAACTGCTCAAATGTTTAAACCTTGGTTCAACACTTTTTTATCTTCCCAATTCTGCAGGTTAGTTGAGATTTATAGAATTGCATGCTTGAACAAACCACAGCTAATCCATCTAAATTGTATCGAGATTGTACAACTAGTCCCTAGTTTTTTATATTTCGAAGCTTAGAAAATAAATATAGATGTATGTACATAGATCGCTAAACGACTGTCCTCTACAGGAATTAAAATTTCTTGATTGGAAAAATCCACAAAGAAAAAGGGATTCGAAATAAAAACTAATCCCCAATTAGAGGAGAAACAATGAAATACATGAGATTTGAAAAAGATTTGTTGTGAATCTCGGTTTTCTAGTTGGTGAATATGTAGGTATAGCACGTCGAAAAAAATATTAATTTTCCAAAGGCTGATCGGAGCTGGATCTAAGTTGACTAAAATACTTCTTTAATTAGTTAATCGGGTCTACTAAAAAATGAGCCTAAGAAAGTTTGAATTTTAACAAGTGGTGCTTGAACGAAAAAAGATTGCAAGCCCAAATAAACCGGTGCGGCGCGGCTGCGCTCTAATTTTGTTATCATTCAAACTAAACCAGTTACCATTTTTCTCTACTTTCTTGGTGTTAGTCGAAATTTTGTTTCGCAAATGAATCTAAACGTTTTATTGGCTTTATTACGGTTGTCGATCATCGATCGCACTTTACTCCATCACCGACCGCGTCTATCGATTTAGCAACTCGATCGACAAGTATTTAGTTATTGTGAACGAAAAGTGTCATCTTTTCGTGGGCGTGGCAGTTGTCGAATTTTACTTACGATATTCATTTCACTTAAACAACTGGGTCATAAAAACCACATTGGAATAAAACAAAAATTTGAAGGTATCCTCCGCTCCGCTCTGCACTTCTCTCACGATTACAAGCCATTCGCTTCTAGATCTTGGTAGCTCGCTTTTCACTGATCCTAAACTGCCGTGTAGAGCCTTCCTTTGGGGACATTTTTCGGACGCCAAAGATTTCAGAGCTTTTCCGTCACATCATCCACGTTTAGGCATTGTTTGATGTCATCACAATCATCTTCGCTAATTATAACTGATCGAAGATATTTAAACTTTTTTCACTTGGGAAGGAAATTCAAAATGATGTCGGAATAGGGTCAAAAAATAACATAGGAGTACATTTTGAATCTCACATGATCTCAACTGACTTTTAATAAATAAAAATGTTATTTGGAAGATTCGCTTTAACATTTTTCCTAGGCTATTATGAGGATTGGAAGAATTGCATTAACTAACACACATACAAAATAATAAAAGGTTTTTTACTTTAAACTGGTTTTTTTCTTCGGTAATTTAGCTTGTTTCTGCAGACGGTTCCAATCAGTCAGACAATTGCTCTGAGGTGCCAACAAGTGAAATCGATAGTCGGACATGTAATAACCCTCGAACTCAAAAAATTATTAGCGGTTGTGGTGGCGGAATTATTGGTGGTGTAAATGTTGGCGTTGGCGTTGGTGGTATGCAAAATACAGGTGGAGGTGGCATGGTTGGTGGTCTAATGGGTGTTGGCGGTATGGGTGGTGTTGGTGGTGGTGGTGTTAATCAAGGAGTGTCCAATCAATTAATGCCACCACTCACCTATCAATCTGCATCAGTACTCTCGAGCGATTTGGATTCGACAAGTCTATTTGGTACAGAAAGTGAACTTACATTGGATCGTGACATGACAGAATGCAGTAGCATACAGCGATTACAAGTACGAAAGAAACCACAAAGACGTAAAAAACGAGCGCCCAGTATGTCAAGGACTTCGAGTTATAGCTCGATAACAGATTCGACAATGTCATTGAATATAATAACGGTTTCAATAAATATGGAAGCTGTCAATTTTCTAGGAATTTCTATTGTTGGACAATCGAATCGTGGAGGAGATGGAGGTTTGTTTACTTTTGTTTGCTAAAAGACCAAGTATTTATTATAATTTTGTGCGAACAGGAATTTATGTTGGAAGTATCATGAAAGGTGGTGCAGTTGCTTTGGATGGGCGCATTGAACCTGGCGATATGATCTTACAGGTAACATTTCCTTCATTGGTGGCCTAATATATTTTCCAAAATTTATGAATATATTATTAAAACCTCTTCAGACAATATTTTTTAAAAGAAAAATATTTAATGAGTTTATGTATTCATTTTGTAAAAGGTAAATGATGTGAATTTCGAAAACATGACAAATGATGAAGCTGTGCGAGTTTTGAGAGAAGTTGTTCAAAAACCCGGCCCAATCAAACTTGTTGTGGCAAAATGCTGGGATCCAAATCCTAAAGGTTCATATCAACAAATAGCGTTCTATACTTGTTTCGCTAACCATATTTTTTGTATACCATGCCATTTAGGATATTTTACTATCCCTCGTACCGAACCTGTCCGCCCCATTGATCCTGGTGCGTGGGTTGCTCATACACAGGCCTTGGCATCGCACGATACTATTATCCCCGATATATCAGAGCCCATTAAAGAGCGGCTAGATCAAAATAATTTGGAGGATGTTGTTAAAGCAATGACGAAACCAGACAGTGGTTTAGAAATTCGTGATAGAATGTGGCTAAAAATAACTATTCCAAATGCTTTTATAGGTAACAAAAATAATGAAATATCAATTTGCAATAATTTCAAAAAATTTGTAATATAAGGTGCTGATGCTGTTAATTGGGTCTTGGAAAATGTCGAAGATGTGCAAGATAGACGTGAAGCCAGACGGATAGTATCATCAATGTTGCGGAATAACCTGATAAAACATACTGTTAATAAATTAACATTTTCCGAGCAATGCTATTACGTGTTAAGTGACGGTAAAAAACAAAATTGTAAGAAACTCTTTTTTTTTTGTTTTCTAATTCAATTTTAATCAATAATTTTATCTATGATAGGTCGATCTACGGTCAGTCTTGGTGATACCGAAAGCATCACTAGCGACATTGGCCCTCTGCCTAATCCTCCAATTTATATGCCATACTCAGGTATAGTTTAAATTATTACAAGAAAACTACATCCCTTTTTAATACCACGTTATATTAATTACTTTGTCAGCCACTTACAATCCAAGTCATGGTTATCAACCAATTCAATATGGGCTTACTGAACGGCATATTTCGTCAGGTATCGGTATTGATAAATTCATCTAAAGAAACATATTGGTGTGGTAATTAATATTTGTTTATATCTTTAATTTAATTTTTATAGGATCAAGTAGTTCAGATGTCCTAACGAATAAAGATATCTCAGCTTCACAAAGTGACATTACATCAATAATTCATCAAACAAACCAAAGTAAGTTAAGAATTGTTTTCTTTATTTCTTCACTTCACCATCATCAAATTCACAGTACACATTTTATTTTACACTTAAAGGATAATATATTACGCAGTAATGAAATCATTCAAATTCAATTCAATAGTAGTAGATTCTCAGTATTTTTTTGATTAATATTTAGAGATTTAAATTTTTATTATATAAGGGTTGTCATGTATATACAAATTTGGAACAGGAAAACTCTATTTATTATGTAGATTTACTAGATTCTCAGTATTTATTTAAAATAAATACTTTAAGAACATTTGAGAGATAAATTAGTGCTTGGCATTGAATCAGGGTTGCAATGTGTCTTATAATCAGAATGAATGCTTAAATAATTTAGTTTTCTTAAGTTTGGCTAAAAATCATCAGTGATGTATGTATGATGTGAGTATCAGTGATATGCAGTATCGATTTTTACTTACTTGTACGCAGATTGCAATCAATTTTAGTTCTTTCTTGTCTCTCTAAACAACCTAATATATTTACAGCTAAATTTTGAAAACACAGTAGTTCCCTAATAAGTTTTTCGTGATTTAAAGTAAAATTACTTGAATTAAATTGTCTTGTTTCTTAATGTACATTAATCGCAATTTTTATTTTTATTGAATAAAATTTCTAAAAAACCCAAGATTTACAGATTCGATAAAAGAATAAGGTTACGAATTAATGTTCCAGGCATTTCTTCAAGTGCAAAATTATGATAGATAATAATTCCTCATAGTTTTTGTTCTTCTTTTTCTACCTTAATTCTCCACATGTGATTTTCGTCGGGTTAACCTCAGAAAAAGCCATGTATGAGACTGCGTACCTGTTGCTTAAAATTCTTGGATAAAAATTTAGTGTGATCTGCGTACTAGGCTATAATAAGCATTAATGATTTTGCCTAAAGTTTTGGTGCTCTTCTTCTAAGTTTAATGCTAAAGACTTGTATGCATTGCGAAACTATTTAGGCCCTTTGTTTCGGGTTGAATGTTGTTAAGGCGAATGTGAAAGCTAGGCTAAATGCTTCGAGCATTATTTGTTTCGGAAAATTTGGTGAAGACTTGCTACAGCTGGTAACAATAGTTTGAGGTTTTCGAGTGAACTGCTTGAAAAAAATTAAAAACAAAATTTGTCTGGGAAAAATGTGTAAGGGAGACAATTTTTTTTTCAAATCTGCTAATATCAGATTGACTTAGGTCGTCGGGTTCTTGTAAAATGTATAATGTTTTGTGGTACTGTGGTGTACGTAAGTATATACTAAATTCAGGTGTTACCAGCACTGGAAAATAACAAAAAGCATAAAGGACATAAGCATACATTTTTGTATGCCCTATACTTCACACGAAACTCCTGGGGATTTTGTTCTTTTTTTCCCCCTCTCTTAAACTTAAACTTAGAATATGTGAAACAAAAAATAATCCGCGAAAAAGTAGAATTCTAAAATGTCAAACAAAGGGAGATTTTAATTTGTTTGGAAAATAACTGAGTCAATAAATAGTTTCAGTCTGAGACTCCCAGACAGCGGGTTCTAGTATATTAGGCACAACGAGCTCTTGTAAGAAACGAAACATAATACATATATGGTCTGTATTTTTTGTGTACGATTACATTATGGACCATTACATTAAAATCGCCTTCAAATTGTTTAACAAGCAAAATATCGAAAGAAAAATTATATCCGTAATTTGTTTTAAAATTATTATAACCGTAATTTGTTCTAAAATGGCGTGACTATACTTATTTGAACGTAATTTGTCATTTGAAAGCTAAATATTTGTTTTTTTTTTCTTGGTAATCAGCCATGCAAAAATTAAAAATCGATAAAAAGTTTCGATTGAATACATAATAACTATTTGTAAATTAATTATTCAAATATAGTTATTTCAAAGATTATAATAGGATAGTTAAAATAGAAGAGTTTAAATGCAAGTCTATCGAAAATTTGTGTGTTTTTTTTTTTGTATTACGATTTAAATCGAAACCATTAGGTTTTTCAGGGATAACTTTAAATTTAACAAATTAGCTTATTTTATATGCAACCTCTTAACACTATAATGATTGGTGAAAAACGTTATAATAGTTTTTTATGTATCGGTCGAAAAATGATGGAGCTAAAAATCATAAAAAAAACTTTATTAACTAAAAAAAAAAATATTCTAAAAAAATTTCATACAATCTCATTGCAGTGACCATAACAAACGGTTCTAACAAATCATCAGGATCTTCCAACCGCGGGAATACTGAGCAAGATGTTTCGGGTACTCAATACTAAATAGAGTCTTCTCTTCTTTTATTAATTTTCTCACTTTTTCGATTTAATTCCATTTTTGTTTTTTTTTTGGTGTTTTTTTTTTAAACATTTAGTTTCTCTCATTTCATCATTTCATTTTCATTCTTCTTTTTTTTCTTTTGTGTTTATTTTATTTCGCATACCACCACCACCACTATTTTTAACATTTATTTCGTTTTATTTTTTTTTCAGTATTTAATTACGTGTTGTGAGTTATGATAAAGAACAAGTCTACATTGGAAAAAAAGTATATAATAAATATTATAAAAAAATCAAAAAAAAAAATGAGCAGGATACCTACACATATACATTTTTATATGTTTAATTATTGTTTTCTTTTTCAATTTCTACTCTCATTCAAAACTTAGTTTAGGGGAAAACATATACAAAAGTAGTATTTTTGCAATAAAACAAAAGATAAATGTATGTTTGTCTTTTATTTATACATATTTATTATTTTTAAATTTTTTTTATTGACAAGCTATTGAAAAATGTGTGTCAAGACTATTGTTTTTAAGCATGTATGTATTATTATTTAATTAATATGTTGCTGGAATCAACACTTCAGGATATATCAACATCTGATCCCGAAAAAAAATCATATCTGTTGTCAATATTTTACCACTAATATATAGGTATATTATATTTAATATATTACTCTGCAATGGCTTGTATAAATTAAAAAAACAAAATTCGAAGGAAAAGATTAAACATACGATTTAATGCATCAGTTAGCAATATTGCTCCGTTTTTTCGTCTATCCTCTTAAAAAATCGCGATAGTTATGTACAACGGTTTTAATGTGTCGAACATTGGCCTTCACAACACAATTGACTGCTGCCAAAAAACGAAATAGTTTTACAAGTACATAATTTGATTGTGCTGATCAAATCTCAATATTAAGATGTTTCTCATTGCAGGTTTTTATTCCACATAAAAATTGTACAGATAAAACCGCTTATAAATGACGTACGGTTTCGAAGGTTGTTAGAAAGTATCGCCAAAGCGTTAACACGATCGCTTGCCATCAGACTTGTTTGGACAGGCGTTACAACTAAACAAATTTTCCTGGATAGCTGTGGTTAAGCACTCGAATGTGACCAATGTGACGCTTTAATGAAAAAATGATCATACCACCGCGAATTTCATAAATTGCGTACTTTTTGTTAACGAATGCTTTTAGCTAGCGTAACGGCTTCATTTTACTCTCGCGTTTTGGCATTTTTAAATAGACTTGAAGTAATTTGCGCTTTCAAAATAGGAAATAGTTTTCTTGATTCTATTTTTTAGCTCATAATCTGTGCCACGACTATTGTTTCTTTGGCTTTCTTTTTTCTGCCTTTCGTTTTGTAATTCAATAATAAAGGTCCAGGAAATGTGACGTAGAACTTTCACTTTCAACCTTAGATCAGTCTTGAAAGCGAACATGAAAAGTTTTGTTTTCTCATTTAATTTAAAATTCTATTCTTATTTCCAGAAAAGCTTTGAGAATAGATAATACAAAAACGCCACCAAACCGCTCGCTGTCTAGGACAGGCTTACAGTTTTGAGAAATTGTCTTTCTAATTTTCACTGTTTTGACAAATTCTTATGCTTGACTCGAAAATCGTATTTAAATTTTTTTCTATGGATAGGTTTTCGAGATATAATTTTTTTAAATTTTGCATGTTATGTTCAAAAGCGTCGGTAGTTTTTGGGCTATAACTCAGAAGAAAAAAAGACATCTGTTTAAAATAATTAAATAAATTTCCAATCGATGATGGCCTCATTTTCTAAAATCAGTGCTCTAGTTTGAAAGCAGTGAGCTGGAAAACAATTTTTTTTTGGAGAAATGGTAATAACATTTTTGCTTTTTCTTCAAGAAAAATCAAAATCATAAGAATATGTTCAATTTAAATTTTTTTATATAAAGTATATTTCCTAAGAAATCTAAAACAGATTAAAAGAGCAAAATCCATGGATAAAAAAATAAGTTATGATTATTTTCACACTTAAAATTCCGTCTTCTCTTACTCTTTTTGTAAAACAAAACTGTATCAAATGTAAAAATATTAAGTTTTTATTCAGTTTTTGGAAACTCTGGACGATGCAAAATTTCAAAAAAAAGAGTCATAACTTTGATATTTATCTACGGATCATTTCTGTAAACATTTTTTTTTTTTTTTTTTGCAAAAGGGTTAACTTTATGTAGAAAATAATAAATATTATTCGGACATCTCGGCCCATATCTTTCAAACTACTCAACTTATCATATACAACCAAATATCATTTTGTTTGGAAGTTCAAAGATGTTTAACCAAATCCATTCCGACGCGATTTGTTCTACTGAATGCAATATATGGTCTGCTTACTTCGAAAAGAGCCAAAAAAAAACTCTAAAAAATTCATATCCCGAAAACATATCCATAATTATTTTTTTATGAGTTTTGAATTTAGGAGAAAAAAATACATTTAAAAAAAATACTGACATTAAGTGTAGGTACATTTTGGCTGTAAACTAGTGTTATTATTTACTTAAAAAAAAATCTAAAATAATTTATATATTTTCCTCTAATTGTTTTCACAAATTACATACTTATCAATTTATCATGTTTTTTTGGGTTTCTTTTAAATGTTTAAAACTTCTTTCTGTTAACACATAATGTAAATTTTGTATGAGATATTTGTTCTTATTATAATTTTTCAATAACAAATAAAAACAATTTTGTTTTAAAAATATATTTTCCTTTTTTAAATTATAACAAACAATTTTAAAAATAAAAAAAGAAAACAATGAAAAAACCATTTATACAGGAATCATTAGAATTTAATTATAAATAAAGTATTTATAACAAAAAAATATGATTTAGCGTTTAAAATAATATACATAATTAAGTAAGAGAGTATAAAGAGAACAAACATAAGTTCATTATTATTATTATTTTTTTCACATAATAAATAAAAAGGCATGTGAATTCAATAAAGTATTAAAAAAGAACAATGTATTTATTTAAACGCACATACCATTTTGAAATTTCACTGAACCAGTGCCATACTATCAACTATGTAAATAAGTTTTTGCAGTATTCAGATTCAGATCTATTAAGTCCTTCCGAGAGTTTTTGTACGCATTGAAGTTCCTTCTAAAAAAAACAACGCCAATTTGTATAAGGGTAGGATTTTTTAATAAGTCGTTTATTTTACCTGGACTACGAAGGGTGAGGGGGTAGTTCGGCTTCCGGCACCATCCACAATCTGATTTCTGATTCTGTAGGTTCTTCTGAGTACAAATCAGTTATCAAACTGGTGCTCTTATGTTGCACATTCAACTCTCCATGGCGCCTAGTCTGTAAGCATTAACAATATAAAAATATATATCGGCTAATTATTTACAAATCTGTCTGGTCGGGGTCGCTTCACCACGGAAGGAAAGTCGCAGGGATGCAGTTGGAAATTTCGAATAAATTATTTGAATTATTATATGAAGCAAGTAAATCCGAGGACTCTTCTGTCGACGTTCTCTGAAGTCAACTCGGCGAACCTCACAAGTGGAGCCTTTTGTGTGAAGCAGTGGAGTGGGATTCAAGATTATGACAATTGTCGGTAAATAAAGAAGAATTTGCTGCAAATATCAAAAGTGGCATAAAAATTCAACAACTAGTCACATGCTTTGTTTGTGTTTTATTAAATTATTATTTGATTACATTTTAAGCATTTAATGGATATAGACTCAGTTGCTCCCTAACGAAAATAATTAAAGGTTAGCAAAATTATCCTTCTTGTCTGTTAGAGAAAAAATTCTGAAAGATAAATAATTTTCCCTTTACATCATCCTTAACTAGAATCTGATCTTACAAATGATTCGCTTCCTTTATTTACTTAGGTTTGCGCTTTCATCCTAAGATCCACTACGACCTCCAACTACGCACAGCAAGTTGGTTGAAAGTGTTTGCCACTTTTGTGCGCCATCTATTGGGTTTCTTTCTCTGCTGCGTACACCACCAGGGTGTACGGGCTGGGGTGAAATTGCCGTTGCCGCTGTACTTTAAAGGTTGACGTCGATGTAAAGTCCATAAAGGTCGTTGAATCTTTTTTCCACAGTCCTTCGATTCCAAATAGAACAAATCACTCAAAGCATCTTACTAAATGTGATTTGATTTGATAAATTTTGAAGTTTATATCTATGATGAAGAACGTCGTCGCGTCAAGGTGACAAAGCGTAGAGGACGCATCGTTGCATTACGAATCTGTAAGGGTTGTATGATGAGACGGTTCGTTTGCAGAAGGCATTAGTTTTTCCGAATTCCCAAAAATGAATATTAGCAATAGTCAATGGAAGTAAAACAATAATAATATAGTATTTAGAAGGAAACACTTAAAGGATTTTTTGCTGTGCATTTTATAATTTTAACGGATTTTCAATGTGGAATTGCAGTAAGTATTTTTTTTATAATATTTAAATGAAATTAAAACTGATAGAAGGATCATAAATTGCACTTGAGTGAAATAATCCAAAAGAATTGGGCTTTTATTTTATTAAGTCACATTTGAGCTTACAAGGAGCAATGAAAACGTATTGAAGTGTCCGTTTTTCGATAATTGGATTCCTGATAGCCCTCATTAGGAGTGTTTTACTATCTACGGATCTATCTGGATTATTCCCTTATCACGTAATATACTAACAACATGGAATCTAGAATTTAGTTTTCGTTTTGAAAACCAAGAGGGCAGGTTTTCAAGTACTTTAGCTAGTTGCTCAGCTGTGTGAAAAAAGGATAAACAAATACCTAAACAACATAAGGGAAAAAGAGACAGATGCAAAAAAGGATAAACAAATACCTAAACAACATAAGGTAAAAAGAGATAGATGTAAACAGTGGGATCCATTTCTTATAAATTTTTTGGGAAGCTCCATAATCCATATCGTTCCCTGAATGCAATAATCGGAACTACCTGAAAACATACAAAAGCCATCTAGAAGAAAACTAAATTTTGGATCTGAGAAATAGATCCAGATAGAAAGCATGTTGTTTTTGTATTGCATGTTACATTATAATCCAGATCCATATAGATCCGTACATAACTAAACGTCACTATTATTGTGATTATTTCAAAAAGAGGTGTAAATATTTTTCAAAATAAATTAGAAGCTCCCCACATAAAGTGTGTGTTTCGTTCAAAACATCTATAGGCCTGTCAAAAAAAAATACAGGGCTAAACAATTTGCGTGTTAGTTGAAAAAACAACAAAGCCTTTTGCGGACTCGCTATCCTTACAAAAACAAAGCACGCATTATTCGGCCCTATCGAGGAAATCGTCGGAGCGGAAATTTATCCGCAACGCATCCTTCGTCAGAGATTTAAATTCGGTTCGAAGTAGCTGTCATCGAAAAAAAAACTTCCGCGCCAAAAACTTGTCGAAGGACTTCGAAGAAAATATTAAAAAAAGAGCGAATTGAAGTACTTCATCGCATGCAAATGGCATGCGTTTAATTTCGTTAGAGAGAATTTCCTATCAGCTGATCGGAGAACTACCTCGAAGCAAAATGTCTCCGATTCGTAGAATTTCGGAGAGAATTCCGCTCCGACGGTCACCTCGATAGCGCCGATTGTTTCATCAAAAAAGACCGTGAGTTTCCTATTTTAGCATTTTCAAGTTTTTGTTTTTTTTTTTTTGATTAAACTTAAATATGTTTCATGTATTTTTCATAAGAAAATTCAATCGCCGCGCCGTACGGCGCCATCTAGTATCAAAAATCCGCTCACTGCCACGCTCACTTTCCTTACAATTAGCAATAAAACTCAAATAATAGTAAGTTAAAATGGCGACACGAAATTGATAGAAAAAGTCGATAAACTTAAAAATCTAAACGTCATCATTTTTTCTTACACCACTGTTAAGTACTAAACCTTTTATTACACTATCTAGTGCAGCTCCGACTACGATTCTTCTTAAGTCCAATCATCGTTTTATAAGCACTCCATTAGCAACACTGGACAGTCATGTCATATTACTATAACAAATACCAATGCATACCAAAACATGGCCAAAACCAAAAATGGAATGAGATAGAAGAAATGGGAGGGACAAAATGTTTTAAGAGGCGGTCCTAACAAATACCTTTATGTTTGTGGTCTAAAACATGGAACACGGTATGAGAGCGTACAAATAAAAGTGAAGTTATAGACATTTGTGTGTCGTGTTTACCACGAACACACCTGTAATTCGGTTTCGAGATGAAAAAAGAGAGGCTCGGATTGTCCAGCCCGGTCCATAGGTATTTGTGTTGGATTTCTGCAGTTACACTATACATTGAAATTATCCGGTGCCGGTGCACCGCGACTATGCATACATGCATTTAATTTTTTTTTTGAGAGATTCGCTCTCTTAAGTGCTTCTTAATCGTTTTCGTTCTCTGTTAATAAAGACATCTCTAGCATTATAAGGCTTGTCAATTGAGACAAACTTAAGTAGCGATGAGGGTGCCCTTTATTGATATATACATTTAGTTTTTTTTTGTTTCGTTTTAATTATTTGTGTTATTCCAACAATTTTTTTATGATACGAGTTTAAATTGTTTGTATACCTACTTTTTGATTGAGATGTAGAGGTTTTGGAGTTTTATTTCTTGCACTCAAACTGTTGTATATACGACATGTTCCTGCTTGGAGCTCGAAACTCAGACATGCTTTTGAAAAAATTGTGCACACAATTAAAAACAGTACATATTTGCAGTTTATACCTATATATCTAAATAATGCTGCGTACCTTAAATAGCTATCTATAGCTAGGTAGTTACTTGCAGTGGCGTGGCATGAATGACAATCAAGAGCGTGAGGCATTGATTCAACACTTTTTTCAATCCCATTTTCTTCGTTTTATACTAATCTTAAAATCAACCGAGAAAACATTCAAATTTTAAAGCTTACACATAAACCTACAATTAAGAAGCTTAAGTAGAATTTGTCAATGGAAAAATTCAAATTTTTATAGTTGATGTAATATCTTAGAAAATCCGGAACAAAAATTTGAACATTTAGGCCTGCTTCACACGGGGAATTTCACGGGACGAATTTTGCTTTTACAAAGAAAGCGACGGGTCAATGTAAAAAAAAATATCACAGGAATTGGTGGTGATGGCCTTTATACCAATGCTGCTAAAAATCGTGCAGTGTTATGACGTGTGAATAAGGGGTTTAACTTGATGAAGGAGTATTAGATAACATTTTGTAACAATACTGCTTAGAAGAGGGTCCTGTTAAATAAATGGCTGAACTATCTTATTGAAAATTCCTTAGAAATGGCTGCCAGCAAATTATTTCTCTGACTCTTCTATAGTCTTTGCATTTGTTAGGATTCAATTCAAGTAAGATTAATTTTAGATATTATTAGTGTTCATTTAAGATGGCATTTGGCCAGTTTATCTAAGATCTCAGAGATCTTGGTATTCTCAGAAATATAAACAAAAATTCTCATACAAATTTCTCAATTCTACTGTCAAAACTCTGAGAATAAAAATTTTTGGATTCGATTTCTCAATTGTACAAAGTGATAGTTTTGACTTTTGAAAATAATTTAATTTTATTTGCTTTTGTATTTTTAAAAGGCGTCACAACAACAATTGTTGTTTATATTTCTTTCTCAATCTCTGTCATTTTCACTGAGAATATTCTCAGAGATCTTAGAAATATAAACTGGCCAATTCTTCTTAATGTTAGAAAATAAAATAAAAATGTGAATAGAAATAAAAATAAAATTTTTATTTGTTTTTTTTTTTTTAATTTGAAAAAGTGACAACATTTATTTTGCTTTAATTTTAGTTTTAGTTTTAGTTTAAAAAAAAAAATATTTGCTAAAATTCAAAAGACATTCCTAAGACAGGAAACCTATTCTTCAGTTTGTTTTTCAAATCAAGTTGTTTGAGTATTCGAATAGTTAATTTTCAAAGTCAAAATTTAGATAAAAAGCAAAAAAAACCTTCGGTACAGTTTCTATAACAAAAAAAGTTTTATTTTGGTGACCAGTGTAATGGGTTGAAATTTTTCATTTTAGTAGATAGTTATCTGTAATTAACTAGTTGTAACAATACCTAATGATATTGTGCAATGTTTTCTTTAGTGTTAGCTGTTTTGCTTTAGTTTTATGCTAAGTAGATATGTTTATAAAAAAAAACCTTAAAAAAGTAGAAATATATATAGCATTCGAAAAAAAATACTATTGTCGCAACCAATGAGCTGCTAACTAAACACAAACTAATGACCAATAAATTATTCAATAAATGAAATAGAACCGAGTTTTTCTTGTTTTAAGATTGGACTACTTTGTTTTTTTTTTAAATTTTTTTTTATCATTCATTTCATTACAACTTTACAAATAATTAAAATAATTTTTTTAAATTTATCTCGTTATATTTTTTTTAATTAGATTTTAAACATTTGAAATTGATTTGATTGCTAATAATAATAAATTTAAACCAACGATTGTTTTAAATAACGGAATTGAAATCTTTTGGTTCGCTAAAGCAAATGGCAAAAATAAGAGCATTTTTGCGATTAGATACATAATTTTTTTTTTAAATTTTATTTTTAATTTTCATTATAATTTTCAAAAAAAATATAGAATTTTTCTGCTTACAAAATCAAAAAAATCTGAATTTCGAAAAGCTGAATTTTGTGTGCAGATTTTTTGAAAGCAGAGTTATGGAACTAGAATCTGGACCCGCTTTCGTTCAATCATCCCAAATCGATTTTTCGACTTTTATAATCTCTGCAAATCAAGAAGCATTATCCGTGTGCAAAAATCTTATCTAAATCTTGGATAGCATTATGTAGTTAATGTAAAAAAAAAGGAAATTTAACTGAGCAGTGTTATGATAAGATTAGTTGATAATTTTATTTTATGAAGTGCATATTTCGGTTCTTTAAGTAAAATTTAATAGATTCTAAGAGAAAGGAAAAACAATTCGACCCAAATTCAGGTTCGTGCAACAACTCTTTCGTTTTAGTTTCCTTTTTTGAAATTTTCTTAGCATTTAAAGAAAAATTGAATACAATCGATACAACCCACTAAATTATTTTTCAAAATTTTATGAACAACGGGGATTATTTATTTAAATTAACTTATGTATACCACAGCTAAAAAAAAATCTCTAAGCATGATCTTAGAGTTCATTTTGCTTAGGTAGATGCTACTTTAGACCACTTTCCATAACATTGCATTTTTAAATGCAGTTGGCTTCTTAAACAAAAAAAAAATCAAAAACAAAAAGCATGTCCCCATGAAATTAATGAGCTTTCTGTATTAAAATTAGGGCTAGCTACGAGACCTTCGACAAAACTAACGTTTCAAATCTCTTACTCGTCAAGTTATTTTGGAACGTTTGTTTCTTCTAACTTGGTATAGTTTCACTGTAAATCCTTTATTTTTATTTTTCTATAGCTAAAAAAGCTAGCCTCGTCGATGATTTCGGAGTCAGCCGTAATGGAAATATCTGCATATCTTATTATTTTTGTTTCTGTGTTTGAAATTACATTACATTACAAATGCAGTTATAATTAAGAACTTTCGTTCGAACAAAAATCACTGAAAAAAATATTGAAACAAATTTTTATAAATTTTTGTCGTCAAACAATGGTACCTACATTACATACCCCAATAAGCATGAAAAGTCCCTCCTTTTTGATTCATATAATTCATTCAAATGCATCATTAAAATACAGATATATTTTTTGTTTCCTTAGCTAGGTACTCGGATCTCTACCCACTTGCCCTAAAGTTTTGTTCGCATTTATTTAAACGACACAACCTACACTTTCTATGGACACTGTATGTGATTATTTTTTTTAAGCCAGACTATTTCATAATTATGATATCAACATGATTTATTCGCCTTTAAGGCAGTTCCCAAAAAACCATTCACTTGCACTATTTCATCATGATTCCAATACATACATATACTTACTATATATGTATCATGATCAAAAGTATCTTATGTTTGTGTAACGACGTCGTCGGCTTTTTCATCAATTTAGGTCGATTTGTTTTTAGTATTTATTTTCTTTCTTATACGCTTCATTAAATCAACCATACAACTCAACTAAGTGCAACGGATCGTAAGGGCTCTAAAATTAAAATGTCCGATGCTGTAAGAAAAAAAAAAAAAACCTATAAAGCCATAACAATAAACAGAGACAGTGACTGCGTATATAGGTATAGGCTTAATGTATGCTGAGATGGAGATGTTCCTTCGAAATCGATGGGATCAATATAGGAGGAAAGCAGGTACCTCATATCTATGGTTCCTATTGTATACCGACATTCATGCATATACCTTAGCTATATGTTACCTTTTCATGGAAAAAGAACATCGTTTTATTTGTATTCTTTATTAACACTATTTCTTATGTGCGTATCATGTTTTCATTCTATTCTGGACTAGTTTAACAGGTTCCCTTATCATTTTCTATTATTATTATTTTTTTTTTTTTTTTGTATCTAACAACTTTATTTCATCTTCATCAGGTTTCTTGAGTGAAAGTTGAAGAGATTGAGTTTTTTTTTTTTTCTGTTAGTAATATGCAAGGTATCTTCTTATTGTCCTTTGTCATATAAGAAATTTCTTGTTCTTGCTTCATCATTTAACATCATTTTTAAATTTCTTAATAATAACAACAACAACGACATTAGAAACCCTTTACTTTTGTATCCAATGTCAGTCCGATGGAAAACCATAAATTAAAAAAAAAATATTTGGTTGAGCCTATGTACTTAGGCGACACTACAGATTATGTAAAAAGTCATATACCTACATAAACAGGTAAAAACCTTTGACAAAACAATAAGTAAACAGATGTTATAACAATTGCCTATTTTCTTTATGACAATGTAACACAAGTGTTGAACAAAATGTGTCGATGCATTTTTTTTTAAATATACTACCTAAAGATAAAGGTTTAATACAATTAAAATGTTAATGCTAGGAAAAAGGTATCTAGATGTTCTAGTTTCGGAGAAAAAATTCTGCCGAGATACATTAATAGCAAAATATATCTTATTGTAAATTAGCCGGTAATTGTGATTGTCTCCAATGAGATTTTTAAATAGTGAAACTATTATAGACTCACCGATAAGCAGACAGACAGATCGACAGACAAACCGACATACAGACTCAATACAAACCAACAGAAACACCGACAGACAGACCTTAAAAGACAAGACTTGCGTTGTATGCCATTTGTTCTTCAATTTGTATTCCATTTATAACTTAATCTTGTAAATAATCAAAATTGGGGCAAGGTTAAAAGTTCACTGTCTAAAAGTTCAAAATAAATTTTTGAACAACTTGACTAGTTCACAAATCAACTGTGAAATTTACATTCCACCCTGGTGAGCCAAGAGACCACACGAAATTCTTAGAAGCTTCTGGTCCACCGATTAGGGTTTATGAACCATATAGTTTGGTCAAAAATCATTTTCCATTCGAATCCATTCAAAGAAATTGTTGAATTCGCGCGAATTTTTTTGAAAAAACATAAGTACTTTCAAGAACAAAATTTTTTTTTTCAAATCAAAATCTTTTTTGTAAATGTGTTTCGAACTACATAGTTTAAAATTATAAATTATAATTTCAATTGGTCGAAAAGTCTTTAATAAAGTCTTTTGCCTTTTAAAATCTGACCTTTTGACATTTGAAGCGTAAAAAAAATTATTCGAAAATACAAATGAATCAAGAGTACCACCTTATTACATTCGATATAATCATAACAATCATTTATCCTTAAAAACATAGCTACCTACACGATTAAAAGCAAACATAATAAAAAAATCTCTGAAACCCCTGTTTTTGTCCCTTTTTTGCTTCTTCCATTAAAAAAAAACAAGCAAAGTGCGCGCGTTATATTGACACTTGAAATATCAACACTCCCAACAAATAAACACCACAGCAAATATACATATACATTTAGGAAACCAATAATAGAATTTTTATTGTATTTCACTAAATAATTGGAAACCTAAGATGATAGACGTGTACGTAGTACGTGAAGCACGTTGGGTTATTGATTATACGTACATCATGTTGAAGAAGGCACCATACGAACCGGGAACCGAAGACCGTGCTTTTCAACTTGAAACAAAACAATAACACAGATAATAATTGTTTTTTGTTGTTTGTTTATTAATTTTGTAGAGGCCCAAGAAAAATGATTTATAATTTTTTGATTATCTTTCATTTGTGCTTTATATGGTTAAAGATTGGCCAGTATTGTTTTAAAAATCCTAAAGATAAAGTATAAAAGTGGGTATGGTCATACTGACTTGGCATGAGATTTTAATAAAATCAAAGGGTCCACGCTACACCCTTTTTACAAGGTGATTTTTGATAGCACCCTCCCCCTTACTTTTAGCTTCAGTACCTACTCATGAAGTCAGAAACTTTAAGTGCGGAATATTTGCTAGCTTCGTAAACACAGTTACCTCACCGATTTTCACATTTTTAGCATTAGTGGTTCCTCAAATATAGGACTTCAAAAACAACAAAAACTGTAAATGATTTACTGGACTGACTCACTGACATATCATTATGGAACATTTCACGTTATTTTAGAGTCTTGTAATTTCCGACAAAGGAAAAGTTGAATTTTTTTGAGTCGTGGTATCCGCCCATTTTCTCGAAAAAAGCATGGATTTGATCAGTTATAAATTTTTTGAAGGAACTTCTGTTTGAAAATTCTTATCAAAATCGATCGTACACGTTAAAAAAATGCACGACTGAAAATGAGAAATTTTAACATTTAACAAAATTGTGGTTTTGAAATAAAACAAAAAGGAATTTTTGAAGTTAATCATGTCGATTACAGAATCCGCAAAACTCGATCCGCAGTTAGAGCTCTATTTCCCACCTATTCATTTATCATGAGAAGAAAAGAGAACACTACACTGTGAATCATTGCGGATCGAGTTTTGCGGATTCTGTAATCGACATGAATAATTCTTGTTTTCAATTCTTTTTTTTTTAATATTTTTTTTTAGAAACCATAACACAATATCACACAATATTGTGATTCAAACAAGCCAACATTAAAAAAAAATATTTGTTACATGGACTGTCATGTCGGAGATCTGGGTTCGATTCCCAGCCTAGTTCATCTTAAAACAGAAATTGACGTTCTCAAATGTATCACTTGTCAAAAACAGAATTTATCTCACCATAGCTGTTCGGATTCGGCATATTCGACATGAAATTGTAGACCTCCTCAATTCCTTCAATAACACGCTCACAGGAATGTTTGAAGGTTGTAAGTCATTTAGGCACTACTGTCGCGCCACCAATTTTTTTTTATGTATGAACTAAAATAGCTCATTGAGTTTTTGAACAAAAATATTTTTTTATACACATCATTTGATGGACTCCTACTAGCATGTGTATTTGTGGTATAAATATCTTTGTCTAGGCACCGAACGTATTTTTTCACTAGAATTAAGTGGTAAGTTCACACAATGGACGGGACGTCCAAAGGTGGAGATCCTCGTACCTTATTGCAATCGGAATGCTTGTCCAACAACCTATGCGCTTAGTTTTTTTTGTGATTAATATTATTTTTAAGTCACACATATCGTAGGTGCCCACAAATCAACAAGAAGAATTAATATTCTAAGCATTGTCTTATTTCAATTTATCCAAAGGAAGGAGGCATAGCTGAGTCTACAAAACTGAATTTCTTTTGAGAAGTCGAAAATATGTTCTTTTAATTTTTTTTGTTTTGTTCATTTGCATACTAATAATTTTTATTTGTTTGAAATATTAAATGAAGACAATATAGACTCAAATACAAACTATTGGGGTTGCAGAATGCAGGGAACTTAAATTTTTGGAGAGAAACTTCTAAGGATGAAGTGACCAATAGTGAAATGACATAATCGATCAAGATATATGAACAAGTCAGAAGATTAATTGGTAGAATATTTTCGGGGAAGCTTTCCCTTCAACTTGAGCCTTACTCTAAATGTGATGATGAGTATTCAATATTTACTCTGAAGCATAGGCTGATTTACGGGGGGGGGGGGGGGGGGTCGGGTCCAAACCCCCCCCCCCCCCCCCTTGAGGGTTAAGTAAATTAATTTTTGTATGTATAGAAACTAATATTTTCCCTGTACCAAAAAATTGTTGGATGAACCCAGAAACAGAATTATTTTTGGAAGCTAAGCTAAGGATTTACTATACAATTTTATTTTTCAGTGGTCAGCCTGACTTCTTTGTCTATGGTTTTCGACATTGCCATAGACAGCGTCTGACTATTAAAGTAAGCCCTTTAATTCTCAGTGGGAAAGTCCAAAACTGGCGTTGAGGATGCATCGTGTGACCAAGTAATTGAGTTTCCCCCTTCAAGTTGTATAGCAGCTATTTTGTGTTGT
Organism: Syrphus vitripennis; assembly: GCA_958431115.1. Taxonomy (NCBI): domain Eukaryota; kingdom Metazoa; phylum Arthropoda; class Insecta; order Diptera; family Syrphidae; genus Syrphus; species Syrphus vitripennis. The sequence continues at coordinate 521,617 of OY288111.1, forward strand.
TTTTACACCTTAAGCACTTATGAGAGTGCGAAACCTCATACAACACTCGGCGAGAACCGAAACCAAATCCAATCCAAAAAGCAAAACAAAAAAACGTCCCCAATCTTGCTCTTCATACATGTACCTACATTTGGGTGGGGCTTATTTTGTCAATGTCGGAATTTCTTTTATGCCCGGGCCTGAAAATGTTAAGGATAATAAATAAAAAATCTATGCAAAACTTCAATGAAATCGGTTACCGTTAACACGTGCCACCGAGCACTTGAAATTTCCCTTAGAAAATGTATGGAGTTCTTGAGTGTTTTACTAAAAAAATTCGTGAGGGCGTAACACTTGATGGGTAAAATTTAAACTTGGCGCAAGGTATAAAAAAAATATTTTCATATTTTATTAAAAAAAGTTTCCAGTTGAAAACAACAATCAATATGATTTATACCTCACTTTTTGATCATTTCAAGACTTTTTGTACAAAAAAAAATTATTTTTAAGGTGCTAACGGTATATTTTTATTTTTTTAAAATTACTTTATATTTAAGAAAAAAAAACAAAATGAAATATTATTTAACTCATAAAAGAAAGAAATTTAATGCATAATTCAATAACAAACTTGCATTTTTAGACTGATTGGAGCAGTGTGTTTTTGTTTATATCTGTAAATTCGAGAACTTGAATAATTTATTGTTTTTGCTCTTCATCTGCACTTAATGTTTGATTAGAAGTAGTAAAGAAAGATGACTTTCGTCCTCTCGACGACAAAATATGCAAAATATGTGTTGCAGAATGCACATAGTATATTATCTTTCGGTTTTGTGTGGGCATTTGGCCGCACAAGTAGTCGAAAGATCTTTTTGAGATCTATTGAATTGAAAAAGTCAGTCATTGAAAATTCCTCTTGACTAACAGAAGTCAGCTCATAAAACTTTAAATATTACTTAAATAAACCAATACTCATTTTGAAAACTAGAATAATTGTCTTTTTATTTGAAAGAGAATTATTGACCGAGAATTATTGACCGGTGAAGAATAAACTCAATATTGAAATTCGAAACGAAAGTAAATCAAAAAATATTACTCAAGTGTTAACGGTAACCGATTTCAATGAAATTTTGCACAGATTTTTTATTTATTATATTTAACATTTTTAGGCCCGGGCATGAAAGAAATTCCGAAATTGATAAAATAAGCCCCGCCCCAACCTAAATATACCTACAAAAAACAAACGATTTCTTTTTATTTCAATTCAAGACTTTTGTTTATTATTTATAAAAGAAACATTCATTTCCAATCTCGAAAAGGTTTGGTAACAAGTTAACCCAATTTTCCACCCCCCATTCCAGCCGGTGATGTTTGGAAAGCCACGCAGTATTTGCAATAAGCACCATTCTCTTTTGCCGAATAAGCAATAAATTTGCGGTTTTTCAACTACATGCTTTTAAATTTTTGATATGTGATTTCGAAAATCGAAAGCCTCTAGAGGAACCCAAACATTGTCAACAACTAAAGCATTTCAGATGGTATTCTTTTTTTCGAGAGATTTTCTTCCACAAAAAGAGCAATATCGCTTGACGAGATGTTAAACAAATTCGGAGCAGAAATTGCCTCACAGAACAGAGTACTTGCATTCGGATTAGCTTGATCCGATTCTGCCTGACTTTCCAGTACAGTATGCAAGATTTTTATTTAAATAAAATAGCTATGATTTCGACTACATAAAATATCAAACAAAACAGTTTTTATTCATCAAAAAATAAGATAAGTTTTTTACTGAAGGTTTGAATCAATGAAGATATACAGTGCTTACAGCTTTTTGCCTTTTATTTGTTTCTGTCTTTTTAAAATAATCGAGTGAATTTCGCTTCATTTTCTTAACCACTAAAAAGCACACTCTTCTTAAAAAAATTTCTATCGATGGACAAAAAAGCCACTCTACGATTATTAACGGTTGATCCGAAATGTCAATTTTTGTTTTTTGAACGATTAAACATATCGAGTAAGTGAGTACTGAACGATTGTTTTAAATATTTGTGGTTCATTTTTGATTAATTTTTAGATCTATGTATGTATGTTTATTTATAACAAAACAATAAACAATATTGTTTGTTTTGATCTCGTGAATTGTGTGTTTTCTTAACACCTATTCCAAATGTAATAATGTAGAAATTATCGATTTTCTTCAATTTTGACAAATAGGTTTCTTTTAATTTTTGTTTTTTTTTTCATTTTTTAAGAAAATATAAAATATAAAATATATATGGTATAAATTTATACCCCCCCCCCCCCATGGTGAAATCCTGGATCCGCCACTGCTCTGAAGCATATAGTTAATTTTCCTTTTCTATTTATATAATTTCGACTGTGTATTACTACTATTGATCAAACATTAACTCTAAACGATTTCAAATACAAAAACATTGTATGTCTGGATGTTATACGGTTTCGTGTTTCGTCGTCATCCCACGCTACCATTCGACAGCAAAATGCATATGATGATTCGTATGTGGAACTACATATACATATTTTTGTAAACAAAAGAAAAAAAATGCAATTCCCAATAGCCGGTAATTTTAAACAGTGCTGTTTCAAATTGATATATTTATTTTATTTGACAAAATAAAATCGCTTTAATGACTTACAACTCTCAACCATTCTTGTGTGCGCTGGAATGGAGGGCTCCTACAATTGTAAGCCGAATCTGAACAGTGGGTAATACATGGAGACTTTGTCAATTTTTTGCAAGAGGCAGCAGTCCGTGAAAGAACATTTTCGTCTTAACATCGGCGAGGCTGGGAATCGAATCCAGAATTCCGGCGCGGTGTGTCATTCCTACACACTACCCGCATCATGCTAGAGGTTACTACAGTCAAACACACTAAACAAAAAATGTTAGTTTAGTTTTTGTAGCGAGATTTTTTGAACAGTGAGTGTGTAGCAGTGTTTTTCGACTCACTCATGTAGTTGCTCATTTTGTTTGTTATTATTTCTGTCAGGTCCCCGGACGCAAGACTGCTTCGAAATTTGAGTTATAATGGTCCTTATCAAATATGTTTCTCTTTGAAAGAAGTTATACTGTTGCACATATTTACTTAGCTATGCAATTGATCACGTTTCATCGATGCATCGTTGTTGCATGGTTTCGAATGAAGGCACATCTCATAGAGTGCATAAATTTAGTTTGTTTTTAATGAAATATCTTATTTCTTTTACTACAATATACGCTTACAGTACTGGGAATTGGAACCTACTCGTAAATAAAAAAAAAATCATAAGCAATGTTTATTGAAACTAGTACATAATTGTTTATTTTTCTTGTTCAACATTACTCTAGGAGAATTTGTTAAATTCTTGCAAGAGACAGCAGCTCGTGCAAAAAAAACATTTCCTTTTTTTTGCTGCCCTAGGAACCTAGTTCAAAAAGCAATAGCACATGTCGGCGGTCAAATAGTGCATGCTGCTTTCAACTACTCGACTATAGCTGTTGAACGCGTTTGCAACCAACAAATTGTGTAAAATTTGTGTATTTCTAGTGCTATCGTGATTGCCACCGCAACCCCGCGGCCGCGGGTTCTCACGTGACATTCAGCGTCTTGCTCGAACTTAGCGTCTTTAGCATTTTGGGCGTCTTGAATTCGTCCAAAATTCTTTCAACGCCTTGCGCGAAATTAAAGTCTTAAGTGCCTTGTGCATCTTGGGCGTCTTTAGTATCTTGGGCGTCTTTGCTTGCAAAATGCTTTTAGCGCCCCAAGTGTTTTTTTTTATTCAGCGTCTTGAGGGACTTGAGCGTCCTAAGTACCTTCTTAACCGTCTTGCGCATTTTGAGTGTCTTTAGCATCTTGGGCGTCTTGAGAGTGTCCAAAATGCTTTCAGCATCTAAACGTCTTGCGTGACCATAAGCGTATTTGGCGGTCTGAGCGTGCTAGGTGCCTTCAAAGTCTCAACAGTCTTGCGCATCTTGAGCGCCTTGAGTATCTAAAGCACTTCTACAATCATCAAATGAATTATCAAAGAAGTTAAAACGATGTCGTTTTCGGTGCAATTTTTAATTCCGTATACATTTTAAAAGATATACCTATTAAAACGTTCGCACATCACAAACGTTACGAAGCAAAGCGATTGTAATTCTTAGTAAAATTCATTGTAGTCAGACAATATTATTATACGCAGCATGCTGTGCACAATATTCTGGACGCAGCACTGCTGGCTGTCCCAATATGAAACAGAGGAGAGTGCGTAGGTATGTGCTTGTTTTTCTATAAATGTTCCTTTCAGAAAACAGGTAAAAATTCTAGAACAATTGGAAAAAGAATATATATGCTATATGCTAGGTTTTTAGTGCGTTGGTGTCTTTGAACATTTTTTGCCTTCAAAACAATTTTTTTTTTTACTTAGGCAGGTATCTAAATATTTTTTTTCAAATTTAGAAAATAACAAATTGATTCATTAACATTGAAACTTTTCACTATCGATTTATAAAGATACCTACCTATACAAAACTGCCAGATCCACAGGGGGGGGGGGCGGTTGTTCGGTAGGCCCGAAGGGCGAAGGGAAGGCAAAAAACCTCTGCCAACTGACCTAGTTCATTTAAGTCTTGTAGTTAGCACTGAATTTTTACTTGGTTCAAAAATTAAGTTATAATTTAATTACAAAGGAAAACTTCTTTACTTTGGTGTGCATGAGGTACTTCATACTCGCATTCTTTGAAATACATAATAATCCAAAAGATCCCATTTCCCGTCTGTGATGATGATGATGACGATGCTGATTATGATGAATAACGTATTAAACTTCGAAAAACAAACTTAATAACATGAAAAGAAATGAAGATCCAAATATATAATATCATGATGCGCTTGAGAGTTTTATCTTTTATGTTGAAGTCCATTCAGAGATTCTGACTGTGACACCAGTGGTGGTGGTGGTGGTGTGGTGACCAGTTTAAAAGACGAAGCCAAACAGCAGGGCTTCACAACAAAAAGCATATCTTTAATAACTCAATCAATGGCAATTTACAGACACAATTAAATAAAATGCACTTTTGAGTTGCATGCTCTTGCTCGTAGATATATTCCTTAACCCGATGAAGTGGTGGTTGAAGGTTAAAACAGATCTTAAGTAGAGACATTTCCGAGTCCATTGTTCACAGACCGTAGTCGGTTTTAGGTTTAAGATCGTAGGTATACTGGGGAATGGAATGAAAAAAAAATTGTTTTGTCTTTTCCTTATTTTTGAAGTTTTTTTACAGTTTTTTTTTTTAATTAAACCAATACTTGGACTTAGAGCGAGTTGTGTTTTCTGTTTTATAGATGGATGTATAGGTATATCATTGACCCGAAATGGTTTTGATTCTGTGCCTACCTGCTCTGGATTCCCTGAGGTATTTTTTTAAACAACATTAAGAAATTAAAATCTACGCTTGCATATATTTTATCTCTCTAATGATTCAATTCAAGATATGTTATTCTTTAGAAAAAAAAATCACAAAATTTATTAATTTATAGATTTATAAACTCCGCCAAAAATACAAATATTTTAATTATTTAAATAAAAATGGGAAAATTGAAAGAAAGCTTCTTGAAGCTGATGCTTTGATTATAACCGATTCTCAAGATTAAACAATCAATAGAAAGGTGTATTCGTTATCTATTTAAACCTATAAACCGAAACTTTATAGAAATCTTTCAATTATCGCTAATGAAACTAAAATCGAAATTTTGTAAAATCACTTTGGAAGAAACTATTTTCAAAACAAAACGACATAAAAGCTTTTGGTTTGAAGGTGTGAATAGAGCTGAAATTTCTAAAAACGTATATTTCGACGTGTTTCGGAAGAATTGTTTGAAAGAGTATTTTTTGTTTATCAAAAATCGGTCAAAGTTTTGCTGTCACCGATTCTCAAAAATAGTGAGTGACATCAATAGAAAGGTCAATTCATTTTCTATTCAAACTTGCAAGCCTAACCGAAGTAGAAAGCTTCATTGAAAAAAAATCTTCAAATTAAAATCTTTAGAGCCGTTTTTTTAAGGAAATTTTTGTCATGAGAATTATACTGAACGAGCTGAACAAACATTTTCTATTTCACTTATAGGGAATTGCCTAAAACCCTTTTGTTCCGAGTTTGAAAAACAGACAGACATATAGTGTGACCCAATTTCATTACTTTGAAAGTGTTTTATGTGCAATTTCATTTTAAATTAAAAAAAAAAGATTTCTATTGAAAAAAAAAATCAAATATTTCATTGCTGAACAATTAAAATGTAAATTTCAACAAACTTTAAATTTCCCGTTTTAGCAATAAGGGACTACTTTCAAAATAAATACAACCAGCTAAATATTGGTCTATCACGAAATATAGAAAACCAAACACTGAAACTATAGAATTATTGTGCACTGTGCGTATACGCACTTTTTTCAAATTGATAATTGTTAATAAAATATTCCTTTTTTGGTGCAACATCATGCATGAAATATAAAAAAAAGCTCTTAACAGAAAATATAAAAACTAAATTTTTGGAATATACGTATGAATCTTTATGTTTTTCAATTTAATCTAGATTCTAGATTCAAGTTTAATATTTTTTTTCAATAAAATTTAATTCACAGTTGCTTAAATTTCAGTTGTTGAATAATCATGCGATGTCAGGCGTTCAATCTACCTATACTTAGTGCAAAAAGTCTCAAAACCCGGACGTACGACTTTCATAAAAAATTAAGTGTGGGTGGTTATGTGGAATTTGTACAAATATTTTGAAAATTGTTTTTTTTTTATTTTTTGCTTTTTTAAATAACCCTACTGTATCACCACAATATTATAAAATACCGTGTAATTGGCAACAAAATGTATTCATTATCGGTGAATAATGCTGCGGTGGACAAAACTTCATACTGTGTAATTTTAAAGGTTCCACTGTTAAAATTGTTTTTGTTTGTTTTGTATTTTTGTTGTTGCTTTCATTTTGAGTGCACATAACCCTTACACATTACACTTCAACCGCAAATTAAAGGATTGGCATTCGTTTTTTTTTGTATTATTATATTTTTGGCTTCATCTGGCCATTAATAAAATTGGTATCTGGATGTCTGAGTTCACTCAACTGCATTTTTAGATTGACCTAGTAGTAGCGTGATTGTGGTTTGGTTTAGAGTTAAACGTTTTTTGAGTCATTTTACTTGGATACCTCATCAACACGTGTTTTCGCATTCAATTTAGTTGTGCATGAATGAACATTAATTGGGTTTTGGTTTTGGTTTCAGTTTCTTGATTTTTCTTTTGTTGTTGTTGTATTTGTTATTTGAATTTAAAACGGTAGCTGGAAAAATTTAAACATTATTAAAATACTATTTATACGTTGCGTTGGTTGGTGGTTAATCTCAGTTTGTGTTAAGATTGATGTATGTAGGTGGAAATTATGCAGTGGAATGACAGATGCTTTGATCACCAATAACCCATATAGTTCTCCTCATAATAATAAAACCGATCTTGGTTTAGGCTGACTGATTGTTTAGATTGGGATGATGAGTCCGGACTCACGTCAGTTTGTAGTGTGGGGTGAGAGGTTTCGTGAGGCATGAAGAAAACATAAAAACCAGACTCAGGAGTCCATTGTTGTTGTTTTCAATACATTTGGAGGCGCCTAACAGAAAGTAATGTAAATAAAACCATACTCACCAGCCCGTAATCAATCTTCCCAATCTAAACAGGATCATGCACACTGTACATACATACATCGATATGGATCAAAAATTCTGTTATGCTCTATCACTCTGCATTCCATTTGTTTTGCTTTTTTCCACTAATCTGTATTCCAAAATTCTGTAATTACCTATAAAATATGTAATTATAAAATTCCATATTTCAAAGTTCTGTAAATCCGAAATTCTAGCATTTTTGGAATTCCGTTTTGGCACTTTCAGAATCTTGGATGCACAGACTTTTGAAGTACAGATTTTTAGAATACAGAATTTTGCTATATGAATTTAAGCACTTACAACCCAATTCCTTATATAGGTATATCAGACAGTAAAGCATCATCAGGAACCCATAAACTTGTATGAAGATTTCACAAGTTCCACTCGTGTCGTATAAAAAAATCTAGATACTCCAACATTTTTTGACATTTTGATTCACGACGAAATAAATTAGGGTGATCAGATTGACCGAAATTGAAGAGTAGCCTTTCCTTTATAAAGACCACCCTAATATACATTATGGTTTTTGTGACTTCATGTTATTGTTAAAGCAGAAAAATACACAAACAAAAATTGCTTCATAAAAAATTGAAACCTATAAAAGCACCAGGAATAAGAATACAACATATGAAAAACATAAATCCCAAAATAGTATTGCAATGGGTGCTCGCGTCGTATACCTACTATATTCTGAGAGGAGTATACCTTAATGTTGTACAATGTTCTATGTTGTACATTTTTTATGAACTTGAATCTAATTCAAAACTCACTTCCTAATGCACAGTACTGTGCATTAAATTTTTTTATAAAAAAATAATTAAATAAATAAACACAATAAAATAAAATAAATCAAATAAAAAAAATAAAATAAAGAATGCTTTCAAAAAATAGAGCAGGGAGAAAAGGGAAAAAGTAAAAGAGGAGAAGAAGAGAATGAGGAGAGTAAATTCAGAGTTTGAAACGGAAGTCTTGTAAGCCTTCTAGCCGCGACATTTTTATTTTAAACTAAGAATTGATCAATCATAAAATTTGAGATGGTTGATTTTCAATTTTGGAAATTCATTTTTGACTTTGCCAAGTGGCCTTACAGGTAATGAACAAAATTTCAAAATGTTTGTGCTGGATTTTTAATTTGCTTATAAACTTTTTGAAAAATCTTACCTTCCAAAGCTTATATTTACAATTTCTCATTTTAATGAGTTTTTTGTACCTCTTTTTTCCTATTTAGGAAACACAATTTCTTTAATTGATTTATTAAAAAACAATAGGTATAGGTAGTAATTATGTACTTATTTTATAAATTACAGATAATTGAAAATTTTGGCCTCTCAAGTGAGTTGAGTGCTGGGAGACTCCAACTTCTTCTTAAAAATGTGAAAAGGCTGTCATCTTTAATTAATAAATTTTAGAAATTTAAGTCCAATTTGCTGCCAACACCACTGTTTTGACCTGAAATTAAATGATGGTGAATATGATGATGCCGAAGCTTTCCCGTTTATGAAAACCTGCACTGTAAGTAGGTACCTTTAGATTTTAGAAGCTATTATTGACTAACAATTTCATCAAATTTAACATTGTTTTGTTTTATGAAATGATTTACATAAAAAAGTATAGGTAGGTACCTAACCAACAAAGCAACAACTAATTATTCCTTTTTCTTCACCTTTTGTCAAAAAAAAAACAAAAAAAGTTTCAGCTTCTTTGTGGGCTCTAGGTATAGAGGTGGACGTATGTAGGATGTAGGTATAAGCCGGGTCAAAAAGAAGTTTAAAACACCAGAAGTATAGGTACGTTTTTTATCTTTGACAGCTCTGTTAACTTCACCTTCACTATTATGCTCAGGCTCGGTTCAGTCGCCAGTTTTTTTTATACGAATCTTCGAACCTCCTGTCTCTTCCTCTCTCCATTCTGTGATAGTTATGTTTTTTTAGAGCTCTGACAAACAAACCCATATTTAGTTTTGTGCAACATCAAGCTCCTCCCCTTAAAAAATCAAACTATATCTCCTATTGATTGCCATGAGACTCCGATTGATCACAACACGAAGTTGGTCCAACAAATCACATCGTGTATGAGGCGCTTTGGAAAAACCAACAACAAAAAAACAAACCAAAGCAAACTTTTAGGTATTTTTAGTGAGTCTGCTGATATTGTTTTTTTTTTTTCTTCTGTGAAGCTAATATTTTTCTTTTACTTAAGACATCAACCGATCCGATCGAACGAAACGAATGAAAAAAAAAATAAAAATGGGTGTCAACATGTGGCCAAAAAACAAGTGAACTGCTGAACAAACATGTACACGCTACTATACAGAACTACAGACAGACACACAGTGCTTTTCAACAACTAACAACCAACAAACCAAAATGACGACGACAACGACGACGATGTGATATCAGCAATCACGTTTTAAAAATAAGAACAACAGTAGCTGCAGAAAATAAAAACCCTTAAGACAGTAAAGCCAAAGCCAGAAGAAAAAAAAAAACAAAAATGAAAACATAATAAACTCTGCGATCACCACCGATCAGCCTCAGAGCTCACCACTCCCGCACACAAAGCACTGATCACACTGCTTCCGTCCATGTGCATGGCTATGAGTGTGCGGCTGGTGGCTGCATTTGTGTATGGGTCTTCTTAACCGTATCTAGAATCTTTGGGAAAATCTACCCATCTGTGTGCTACTCAAGTCCAAGAGAGGTTGGTACGAAGCATCTCCGGAGTTCGATATACACAAAGATAGAAAATACGTTGGTATTTTTGTGGCAATGGTGGTGGCGGTGGCAGGGCAGCAACCAGCAAAGTATCAAACCGTCCCGTCCGAGTCCGATATATAGAAATTTAGGGTATAAACATGTGTTTTGGGTTGTTTGTTTTTTGTTGAAGACTGAAGAGCCAAGAGCCAACCAACAACATACAACACAGTATTGGTGATCAAACCAAAATCCGTTGAATATTTGTGAAGTCTCAGAGAAAGAGAGTGTGGAAATAAGTGTCGCTAGTGACTGCTGCTCTGACTCTGACTGGTGAGATCGGTGTTTTAGCCTCGATGTTGGATTCTGTGTTAGTATTGTATCGAAGTCGAACCTGTTAATGGATATTATTTTTTTTTTTAAATTTTTTCGTACGTTATCTCTCTGTGTGTCTGTGATTGTTGAAAACATTTGTATCTTCCTGCTGTTGCTCAGCTTGCACGACAGCCAGCGCAGCGGTGTGATCCTTGCATTTCTATGTAGACCAACATAAAAATAAGAAATTAGTTTATACTTTTTGTTATAAATATCCCTCCGAACAATAATAATAAAAATAATAATTTAATAAAAAAGTCTGCAAAAACAACAAAACATTTTATTTTAAAATTCCTAAAATTTATAAAAGAAAGTATATTTATGTTAAGTTCAAACTAGCAACCTAACCACCTACGTGCCATCCTCGATTTGAATTTTTTTTTTTTGTTTAGGTGATAAACATTACGAAATTTAAAAAATTAACAACAAAAAACGTGATTACAAATTTCAGTGTTACGTTTGATCCCGTGTTCGGTCAGTTCTCTTCAATAAAATATTTTTTTTTTTTAATTTAAATTTATAAATAAAAATAAAAAAAATAATATAAAAATCACCTCTGTTCTAAGAGTAAAATGTTCAAAACAAAAAATCCCCAGCATTTAAGTTCAAGAAAAAAGGGGTTTAAAACGAAAATAATTATTGTGTGTTGGAAAAAATATTAATTTTTTTTTGCCGTCGGTAAAAGTGCGACTATACCTACTTACGGGTCAATGCATTTTTGTGCTTATTTTGGTTTTTATTCTCTAATAGTGATGAAGATATTTATGAAGGATTAACCAACAACGAAACCCATCACTAAAATTTGGATTAATGAAACAATACAAAATAATTATGAATAAAAAACATCTTTAAGGAAAAATATTAAATTTAAACAACAACGAAAAAACAAACAGCTGATTTAAGAAGGATTAACTGAATATATTTATATTTTGTAACAATAAGAATGGATGCATATACTTTACCAACTTACTTTCCATTGGCGTGAGTACCTACCTACCTTATTATCTATATTTTATTTTAGTTTAGTATGTTTTTTGCTGTTGTTAAGTTATTTTTAAAATCTAAATTATGGTATTTTTAGATACAGTCTTCGCTTCTTTGACCTACGCCTTACTTACAAAATAGGTTATTTGATAGATTATTCATACAAAATTTTAATCATGCACTGTTGTTGTGATTATGAACTATGAATTTGAAATTTATCAATGCTGAAATTTAACCCGTTTTGATTATGAAGCAAATTGATAATTTAAAAAATGAATTGCATTTGAAAATGCCAAATTTAGATAGTTATCAGCCACAAAATTGATAGTTGACAGTTGATACTTGGGAATGGGGTGATGGTTTTTATATTTCTTTTTGTTGTTGTTTTACAATATTAGAAATTAAATTAAATTAAATTATTTGATCAGAATTTTCTTTAGAAAATCATGAAAATCAATCAATTTACATTAAGAGAGTTCCGAAACAAAATCAGACATTTGCCAATTTTTTTTTTGTTTGCATATATAGGACCAGTTTTTTCTCTCAGTTTCATTGAATACTTTGTTTTATAAAAAATTGATTTTTTTTCACCAATAATTGTTAGCTCATCATATTGTACTAAAAGAAGGCACATTTTTTATAAAAATATTCATGAATTTTCTGTAAAAAGGTGTATTGAAATAAAAAATTCTAACACCAAATGATAAAATAATGATTAGGTACCTATATAATGAATACAAAGTGTTATTAAATACATTGAATATAAATACACTATTATTGATTGTCAGAAATACTTTTTATGCATTAAAACTAGAGCTGTCTATTTTAGTGATAGTTAAAAACACGGGTACACGTGTTCTTATAACATCAACATTTGAATCCGTAGGTGCGTGCATTTGAAATGTCCGTGTATATTATAATTAATTCAACTTACAGAAATTTTTCAATTTTCCACTAGTGAATGGTGGTCTTTAATACAATAATGTGTAATTTATCAAAATAACTGTCATTGTATTTACTTGCACATTGAAGAAAAATCAAATCAATTCATGCAGGCAACAAGTTAGAATTTAATAACTCAAAGCACTGCAAAACTGTACATTATTCGTTATGATCGGACAAGTAAAACCTTCACAATTTAACTTGAAAAATCGTCATTTAACTTCAGAGCATTCTTACATAAATTCCTAGCAAAAATTTCCTACCACTCTCAAATAACAGTAAACAATGTATATTTTTTTATCACATTTCCTTAAACTGGACAGCGTAAGGAAGGCAAATTTTATAAAAAAAGTACATGAATTAAGAATTGTGCATAAGTTCATAACAATTAATTATAATTAATCATTCCGTACGCGAAAATGCCAATAAAACCATATGGTTCCAGAAACGGCATCTTGTGGCTTAGCGAAAATACAGTTTCACCGTTCTATCCCCTCTTTACTTATCTTACCAATATTATTAATAGTCACTTTAATCAGACGCAAATTTTAGCTTCTAGAGTCGTTTCGTTTTGCTGGCGATTTAGCAAATCCCCATTCTGATATTAAACTCTTTAAATATTTGAATACGAGAACAAAGACATTGAAGCAACTTAACTGATTCTTGCTGGGGGTCGTGGAATACCAATTCCTGAAGTTCTGTTAATAACAAATAATATCCTTGGAAGAGCTTGCGCTTGCTTGTTTCAGCGCATTTCTCGTTTGTTACAATAAAAGCAACTGAACTTTCGATTTGGACCATGAAAACGTTTTTTTTTTTTGACAGCGCTCCTTTGGGTCGTAAAACACCAATAACTTACGAGTTCTAATTACAAAATAATAATTCAGCCCTGCTCTCATTCGAATTATGTTGATGATTATAAAACAATGATATTTGACTTTAAATGACACAAAAACGGTTTGGCAAATCAGCTTGAAAATGTACAGTATTTTTTTTGTTTATTTATCTGTAAAACGTAGTACATACCTACTTGGATTAGGTTTGTGGCAAATATTGTGAATAAATAAAAAAAAAGATTTACTCAAAACACTTCAAAAACTCATTTTCTTACATTTTTCAAAATATTCACGGTATACTTAAATACTATTTTTCTACATAATATTTCAAATGAATATTTAAGGAGTTCAACTCTAGTTTTTGAAAGTGGCCTTAGATTTTATGTGTCATCATTATTTGTCGAGAAGACAACTTTTTTCTTCAACATCTTTATTTAAAAAAAATCGTAGGATAACAAAAAAACCGACTAAAATAAAAAACTGTTTTGATGAAAATGCAGGTGTTTATTTATTTGAAAATTTTTGGCTTGTGCTACTTTTTGTGACTACGCGCGCAATCAACTTTACCCTTGCAGAATACTCCTTCGAAGAACTGGGCTGGGTGACGTCTCACTTTTAAATATTCAAACATTTATCCAGAATTCTGAATAATTCATGGAGCCCACCTCGATACCTTAGTATCCAACAAAACCCTTCCATACTATAACTACCCCCTCCCATATTCCGGAAAGAACGGTCCATGAGATCCCATGAGGTGATGCGGTGAGGTGTGCTCTTGACCTAACCGACTTAGAAGTTAGTCCCGTTTCGGTTTCATAGCCAGCCCTAATCAAAAGATAGTACATATTTAAAACTTTAAAAAATGTAAACATAATTATACGTATACCTTTCTTTCTTGTTTTTGAGTTTGCATAGTAGTTTTATGTTTGGTCGAAAGTAGGAAAAAAATTATCATGGTTTAAATTAATCGGGCTTGTCTGTATCATCAGGTTCTTTTATATTTTTTAAAAATCTTCCTGCTTCGCTAAAACCAAACTGTTCAAAATTAAATTTTCATATCTCCAGCATAAACTTTAAAGACTTTCCTATCCGAGATATTTTTCAATAAAAGCGTTTTGGTGATGCGATCTACATTAACTTCTGAAATCTCTATTTAAAAGGAATCAAGGCAATTAAACTATACCGAACGCTGGACTCAAATACACAAGCGTATGGTCTTAGCTTTTGTTTTAGTTAAATCAATCAACAGGTAACAAATCGAGGTTGCATCACAAAAATGCATTTTGACAAAGAACTTACTTCGGGTAGTGTTTCCAACGTAAATTTAGTAGTTCTATTAAATCCATATTCCATAGCACTCAAGCTAATCCTAAACAAGTACAAGGTGGCACAAAATTAATCATCCAATTGTTTTTTGAATTAGTAGTTTTAAAATCATTTATTTGGACCTTTACAGATAAATGTTACTTTTGTCTTGTGGTTTAAGGTGATTAACTTTTAACATTGAAATTTTATGAACCCAGAGGCAGAGTGCTCGTCTGGTAATAAAAAAATTATAGAGCTAAATGTTTATAGAATAGTCAATACAGTTTTCTCTGTTTTTATGACCTTCTTACACGAAAAACCATAGAGAAATCTTACTGTCTTCATTCTATTTCTATGTGTTTAATCTTTTTTTTTAAATGTCTAAAAACGAAAACTCGCAAATTAATCCTGCTCTTCATAATGTCGCAATTACAAAATCACGTTTTTAACAATCTTGCATTTATGTTTAACTTTAGTTTCTACTCCAGAGAAGTGTCATTCTATTTTTTTTTCATTCTTCCGTTTGTACCGTTTTAATGTTTGTTGATTACAGCAGAATCTTTTTATATACTTACATATCTATAAAATTCGAATAATTGTGATCTAAAACAATTAAAGATTTTTTTAAAATTGAAAATGCTATTTGAAGCATATCTCTATAAAGTGTTAAAAGCAAAAAGAAATAAACAGAAAAAAAAACAGTAGGGCACTTTGTTGTTATTTCAATGGCCCGGTAAGTTAGTTATGTTTATGTTCATTCAACACAAATGATACAGAGCCTACTACTAAATGAGATGAGTTTGCAATGTGTTTTTTTTTATACATTTTTGTATATGCATAGCTATTTCTTCCACAATTAGATATTTTTGTCTTTTTTTTTAGATATACGAGTATACAAACTATAAAGACATATATTTTTTTCCGAGAAGGACCTTTTCTTCATATTTCTCTGTGCACACAAAAACAATTTAAACAGGTTACATTCCCTGGACATTTTTTTTGACCTGTTTTCGTCGAAATTAATCCCTAAATTTGACAAAAAAAAAGGTTACAAGGTCGGTATTTATCAATTTACTTATCTTCTCCATACATACGTAATGTGTTCTTTGCTTTGATTCTTTTGTTGTATTATTGTATCCACTATAGGCAACAACTGCATTTTGCGGATAAATAATTGATCTGTGATCTTATTTCTTTTTATATTTTGTACGTAACGTACATTAAATTACACTAAGACCTCCTCGTTTAGCTCTGGGGATTAATGTTGAAACTTTTGTATATTCAAGATGTCTGATAGATAACTGATAACAAAAATTATTAAAATATAAAAAAGTTCTTCGTTTTTTGTTATCATCAAAATTGAGTTTTATAGTTTGTCACTCATAGTTGGATTCTGAACCGACCAACTTTTTTTCGACCCTGAATTATATTCATCGTTATCAATTTTCCATTTAATGAGATTTTCGTATAATTGAAAAAAAAGTACTGCCTTAAATTTCAAGGTCAATAATACGAAAAACTTATTGTTTTAAAAAGATTACTTGTTAAAATTCAGTCCTTACAAACTCAAAATTCAGGCACAGATAGGGAATCCTTTTTTTTGCCTGTAGCTTAACTTTGGAATTTTTTAATGTGATTGGTACAGAGGTAGATTTCTCGGTTGAAATCGGAAGGTCCTATGTTCAATACTCATATTTGGACATTGAGATTGTACCTATTGTTATAATATGACCTTCTTTTGAATGAAGACCGATGCGTCTGGTTCTTTTTCCTCTGTTTAGATAGCTATATAAATAAACAAAATTTAAAAACAATATCTACATTTAAATACCTGTTAATTTATTCATTGACCTTTTAATAAAATTGCTGTACGTGATATTTTTCCGTCAACTTTAATTGATGATTGAATGAAAAACTTCTGTTTTTTTTTTTTTGATAGGAAGAATATTAATACTAATTCACAAAGTTAGACCTTAGAGATCCTATTAGAACGATTTTCGGATTCATTCGATACCGATAAAAAAGGGAAAATGACAAAATAGTGGACTATTCCTATATTCGGATTAAAAAATAAACTTTAGAAATCCGATTTTCTGCAAAAAAAAAAAAAATAATATTTTGATGAAGTTTAAAAAGTTTCTTTTAAAGACTTGGCAATGTTTCTCAAAGCTGCCCTTAAATTTTGTTTGCCATTAATATTTTAAAGTTAAAAAATCAAGTTCATTTTTGTGTGCATGAGCATTAAAACGATCAACCATTCAACACAAAACAATTACAAATTAAGACATCATTTTCAGTAGGTACCTCCCATAGAACAGTTTGTTTGATTAAAATTCTAAGCTACTTTAACATGAGAGCAATTACGTGCGATCCAATTCCAGCATTTTTTTTTAATCGGGTCTTTATCACCAAAGCCCCAAATATCGATCGTGACAACTCTATTTTCCCAAAAAAACAAAACCAACAGAAACGTTAACTCGAAAGCATAATACTTATTATATTACCCAGAACTGATTTAGAGGTCCAAAGATAATAAATTCTCCATTTCTACACATCAGACATCACTTTACATTCCTCCAAGTTTTATCGCGCAGTGCAAATTGTATGTCTGAATGTAGTTATAGGAATCCGATGGTATACCTAACCTAAACCCCCATCATCATAATATATGTACCTACCAACTACAGTCAACTCTCTGGTCTGAGCCTCGACTTGACTTGACTGTCTACTCAACTCAACTCGCCATTCAATTTATTTATGTATATTTTTGCGTTGGAAATATCCAACGTGCATTTCATTTAAATATAAATTTGTGTATACGTAAAAGTATATAGAAAAAAAGGCATACGAAACAAAAAAAAAAATAAACTAAAAAATCCAGTAGCCTAAGAAAACAGATTGAAGCAAAACAAAGAGAAGGTACAAGACTTTAATGGCTTAATTTCGCCAAGCATTTTATAAACTGGTACTGCGTCACGTCTCGCGTCGTTTTGTGAGCATTTTTTTATGTTTTTTTTTTTTTTTTTTTTTATTTAGTTTTGTGTGTAGAGGGATCCGAATAAGATAATCCAGAACCATAACCAGAGCCAGACCAAACTCAAACTCAAACTGCTCGAACCCTGTACACACGACGAGCACATCAAGCCGACCTCTCAAAACAGCGTGATATCGAGAGAAACAGCTTCAATAAGGCAACAACTACAACACAGAACTGTATAAAATAATTAGAATTTCATTATAAGTGAGAGACCGACTTGTTGTTGTTGTTATTTATTTTCGTTTTGTTGAAACGTGTGTACAATACAATTTTTTTTTTGTGAATGTAAAGGTATTTTTTTGTCTTTGCCTTTTTTAAATCACCCTCACTTTATGGACGGACACTCTGTGTGGGTCGGTGGATGTAAACATCATCAGGCCTGTTCATATTCTTGACATCTTGCTTGGATCTCTCTCTGCAATAAATAGGTAGGTACCTAAATTAGTAATAAGCCAGGATTTCTCAAGAAATAAATAAAAAAGAAATTTTAAACAAACAGTGTCTTGTTACTTTGAGCAATTCGCAATAAAAAAATCCAATGTTAAAAGCTAACCACCTTAAACCACAAACAAATGAAAAATTCCATTCCAATCATAAAATTTGACTTGGCTGTTTCTGCAAACAGAAAAATCCTCTGCTGACTGGCCTAAAAGAAGTCGATGGTCCAAAGTGAAAAATTGCCAGTCACATGTATAACCAATAAATTTGCAAAAAAAAAACATTTTATGTGAACTAGAAGGTAAGGCACCTAATTTAAAGTTCATAACTGAGACATGTCCATTGTATATAAATTTGCAAATTACTCTCATGAACACGTTCCAAACGTCGTCGGCCCCCAAGCGATCACACACCTAACTAATTTTTTGGTTCCTGTTTCTGTTCATAAACAAGTGCGCCCTCAAACGACCATACAACAAAGCTGTGTGGAACGTGCTGATGAAAGTACTATAGATTTCTTATACAATGGACATGTCCTTAACTAATTTTATTTAATACTTAATGCATAAGTCTTTTTATTAGGTACGTGACAGCTTTTCTTATTTTTTTTATAGATCATTCCAAAAAATACATTAAAATTTTTTGCATATAATAAAAGACATTTCAAATAAAATTAACACAGGACATGCTCCATTCACACACTTAAAATAAGACTCCTTGCCGTTGTTAATTTGTCTGTGCGTGACCATAACATTTACCTGTCCGTTATATATCTCTTATGAGTTCCTTTATTGTTGACCAAAATCCACTGAACAAATAAACTATTATATAAGATGCTTTTTATTGAGTTCTTCTCTTTTTTTTTAGTTACATGCATACCTAATGTTTCATTACACAAAGTCAATTGACTTAAATGAGATAGATAAACCGAGCTTAAAATGATCTTCTATCGTATGAAGTGGTGTGAGGATTGGAAATATTCTTAAGGTCTCTCGCAACGCAGCCAATCTTTACTGGTCTATTGTAAACCGAGTTCCTTTGCCTGTTTTGTCTTTTTAACAAAAAAAAATTCAAAAAAAAAAAAATAAATAATAGGTACACCATTATCGCCAGACAAAAATACTATTCATTTTCCCCCTAGAGAATAAACGCGTCATGATGACCAATTTCTGAGAAATTGTGATATCTTCTTGGATATCTTTTTTGAGTTTATTTAATTCTTATGTTTTTTTTTGTTGTGTCCAACTTCTCCATCTCCATCTTCATTCTCATCCCGATTCCATATACGAGTACACATAAGAACTATACCCACAATCTCAATATCCAAACTAAGTCTTCGTTTTTAACAAAGTCATCGTGCATACATTTTCCCTTCCTTGATTACTCCTTCTCTCCATCCCATTTACTGTCATCATCAGTTGAATCTTGTGAAATAATCATAAATATATATTTATATATTGAAGGAGGCATCACAGGCATTTAAGTTTCACATCAGAGGTCTATTGATAGTTAAGATAACAGTGTTGCCACTGCTTTAAAAATATTTTTTTCTTATAAAAAAAATACAAGTACAAAAAAAAAGAAACAAGTTTTATTATTTGTTAGATTCTTGTCTACTTAGACACTGTCTAACTATTTTGAAATTGAGGGAAATATGCTTTGTTTCATAAAAATATATATCACTTTAGTCATGGTTATCACTACTTGTTGTTCACCCAAGTTAGGCAGCTATTTGACAACGATAAACAATGTTTTTAAACAAATTTTACAAAGTTGGAGAGCTGTCTATAGTTAGAAAAAGTTTATATATACAAAATGGTTTTTATATTTACAAAGAGTTATCATCTTATTTCTTAGATTTTTGTTAACTTAGTTATTGTCTAACTATTTTGAAATTGCTTAAGGTATTTAATAAAAATAAATACCACTTTATTCACATTTAAGCAGCCTACTCTTGTCAATTAAGGCAAAGCCTTGTTTATGGCTTTTAAACAAATTTTCGAAAGTTAGACAAGGTTTATAAATAAGACTATTTATAACTAAAAAAAATAATTTGTTTGTTTTGAAAAAAATCGTAGTCATCATAAAAGAAGAAAATCTTTTGGATTCTTTTATCATATTGCAAGCTCACTAGAAATTGTAGAGAAGTGGCAATACTCGTGTTAAATGACATTAATTTTGAAGCAAGTCTCATTTTTGGAAAATAGATTATTCGTTAGAATAGTTTAGATTATAAGTAAGTACTTATTTGTACATAATATTATATGGTAAAAGTGTATCGCTTTTAATTTATTCTATACTTTTATATGTATACATTAAGATTTTTAGCAGCTTACTATCGCTAATTTTTTTTACTATAGGAAAATTTGACGTCATAGGTCCATTTTTTCGATTATTAGTTTTATCAAGTGTTCACATTTGCAAAATTCATTTTTTTTTGTAATTTGGTTTTTGAGTGCATATTATTAAATATCTCAAAATTGCACACCGATTGGGTCTTGCAAAAATTATATTGTTTTTATTTTCAAAAATCGCCTTTACGATTTTTGAAATCGTTAAAATTTGATGATATTTTATATGCCAAAATAAATTAGGTAACATACTTTTCATATACCTAGTGCCTGGACTAATAGTATTGACGATGAACTAAAGAAGCAACTTTAAAAACCAAAAAATTATGGGTGATACATGCAGTTTGTGATTGGTTGGCCAGGTTATGCAACAACCATGATGGTGAGGCATAGAAAAAAAAATAACCACCAGGAGGAGCACACCTGCTTTTTTTCATCTTTTTTTTTAGTTTGCCTCCGATATTCTTTTTATACCTTTTTGTTTATGTTTGCCCCCAAGTGATGGCTGTTTAAGAGTTTTAGGTTTGGAACTTGCAACACGGAGGGAATATATGTATACCTCGCGAAGAGCCCTCTGTTGTGTGTTAGTAGTAGACTACTTAACTTCCTATTTGCTGCCATTAGCCCCACAATTACAACGATCACATAGCTAAAGCTTTTCTGATTGGTTAAGAGTAATGCAGGGCTATGAAGTGCGGGAGGATAAGTTGTATAGATACCTTGATGCAATATAAAATTGAGTTTGAAAAAGTGTTATTTGCTTATCATTAATGATTGTTTAAAGTCTTTGAATTGAACCAATCCACGGTTGGACTTTAAATTTGTTTTGTTGTTTTTAATCTTATAATACTTACCCCCCATTGCTTTTGCGAAAAAACTTGGTCCAATTTGCGATCAAATCTTATTTACAAATCCGAGAAAAAACTATTTATTTCATTTTAAAAGAGATCTTCCAAATTCCCAAACACATTGTTTAGCTTAGACTTAAGAGTAGGATTTTGGGTATAGACATTATGTGGAGATTTTACTTATATGTGTTGAAGAAAATAAAATAACTAAATAAAGGTATAGGATTTTAGAAAAAGGTTATAAGGAGATAAAAAAGCATTGGAAAAATGTTTGGAAATATTAAATTTTGAAAAAAGTTTTTTTTTTTTTTGATAATTATGATATGCAAGGTTAGCTGATTTTTTTTAAAATCTTTTCTATAAATAAATAATGAAAATTGAACCATTCGATATTGACGAAAATACTATCATACATTTTACAAAATCTATCTGCATAATATGTTCAATTTTTCTTGCAAAAATATTGGTTAACATTTGTGATCAAATTGATAATGATTAATCTTCCCATATCATCCTTCGCCTCTTGTTCTTGTTGAGCACATTCTACGACCAAGTATTTCCTTCCAAAAAAAAATTGGTTCCAAAAATCATACAAACAAAATAGTATAGGAAATGTGCCGTATACGCACTTTTTTAATTTAGTTTTTACTGTTTCCGCCATATTACTTTGGCTAATTTGGATTTTTTATTTACAATTGCTTAGCAGTTCAAATGAAATAAAGCTTATTTTATTAAGTACACCAACAAAAAAAACATTTCAAAATGCTGGAAGAGAACGCTTTGGATTGACAATTCGATTTCCTTGAATTTACGTTTACGAACACCTTTTGAATGTTTAAAAAAAATAGTTTCTAAATCCATAAGAATGAATACTCTCATTAAATTACACGTGCTCTTAACAGACCTGTTCGGGTAACATTTAGGTAACACTGTACAAAATTGTTGACAGCAATTTGGAAAAGTCACAAAATTTATTTTTGATGAATATGAAATTTTGTTCACTTTTTTTCATCACTAAATTATATTATTTGAAGTATTTTCATCAAAACATAACTTACCAAATAAATTGTAAAACTACATACTCGTAATTCATATTGTGTGAATGGAATTAAATCAAATAGCATTTGAAACATTTTCAAATGTTTGTATATTTTTGCAAAACGACGATAAAACTATGGGTCACTTAGGCGTTTAAGGAATTTTTTTCTAAAATAAAATTTATAACACCACCTACAGAAGAAGACGGTTTTTATGGTTTTTTGTTTTGTTTTATGGAACCTACATCAACTGTAGGCTGTGCATTTTCTGATAGATGCAGTCCCATCTTTTGTGATTGAAAAATTCCCTATAAATTGGACCTCATATGATAGATAATACCTTTGTATATGAAAACTATAGTACTCTCGTGGTAGAAGTCGAATGGGGCGACATCTAATGTATGCCGGCAACCCTTACTCTTTTTTTTTTTGCGGAGAGCTTATGGAGGTTTTAAATGATATTTATTGATTTTTTTTGGA